>LNAC01000318.1:1751902-1796593 GCA_002007465.1 Ailurus styani | reverse complement strand
ATATGGTGATGATTCAGTTTAGTCTCAATGATAAAATGGCTGACCCCATTTGTTAATTGGCATCCCTTGGTGACTCAACGTTGAAACAGTTCCTCATCAGTTACATTGGTCTTCTAGTGCAGAGCCNTTCCAGCGCAGAGCTGAGCTAAATTTACTAATCATTCCTCTTCATGCCTTTAAACTTCTGCCATGCCTCAGAACAACAATCTTGCTCCATTTCCAGACTCCTGCTGCTATTCTAAGTGACCTCCGTATCCTTAACCACTGTTTCCCTCCTATCTTTTACCCCTACTCCACTCACCCATGGCCACATTCTGATCCCCGTCCTTGCCCAACAGAGCTCCAGCTCTGAATCTTAATCTCTAAAATTTCACTCTTGTACCACAACTTCCTATTTTTCCAAGTGTCACTCCTATCTAGCTGCTCTTCAGCCTTCTAAAACCATCAACCCCCAGCATTTCTCCAGGTCATTAGCCCTCCAAGTCTCCTTTTCCCACTCAACCCAACTAGAAGTTGCATCCCTTTCCACTTCTGTAACCAGACACAATCTTTTCCCTATGCCTCTATTCAAGTCCTTCATGATTCTCCCCAAATTCCCAATCCCACCTCCCAAATCCATACCTCAAACCTCAGTGAGTCCTATAGTCCTCTAAGAACCCTTCAAAAAAGAAAGTGGTTATCAGTTCCTCACCCCTTCTCCCAGCTAAGCTTACCTACTCCAAAATGTATCCTCATGTCCTCTCGTGCTTTCAACAAAAGAGGTGTTCCATCCCACTTGATTAAGACTCATTTACTGGGGTTGCTGCAGCCCTTGCCAGCATGGGGACTCAGAGCAGGCTCCTTTAGGGTCAGATGGTGCCAAGACCTGAGGCCACTGCCAGGGTCTCTCGCTCTCTCACAGTTCCTAACTCGGATGAAGCACCACACTCTGTATGCAATCTTGCCTCCCTCATGGTAGCCAGAAGGGCCAGATGACCTACTCCAGAAGTACACGAGTGTTAACTTCCCAAAAAGTCAGTTTCAACAAAACAGAGAAGGCAAGAGCTAGGAAATGAATTCCCTCTCCATTCCTCTCTCCAGCGGAATGTCCTCAGACAGTGTTTCTGGATAGCCTATGTGGACACATCCCGCACAGCTAAGCCCTCATAAAACAGTGGCCAATCTAGCAATGGTTCACTTGGTGTTTGCTTCTCATCCTTCCCTCTCTCACTTCTCTTTTCCCCTCATTCTGTTGCCTTGGGTTTGTACCTCCCCAAAGACATTAGCGCTTAAGCCTTGCCTCAGGCTCCGCTTTTCAGAGCTAACATGCCACGCATGCTATAAATTCCATTACTTCCTTCCTGTCTAGAGAGTTAAAACCTTATTTTCTCATTTTTATGGCCCAGTTTATTTTATTTTTTTTATTTTTTTAAGAGTTTATTTATTTATTTGACAGAGAGAGAGAGAGATTACAAGTAGGCAGAGAGGCAGGCAGAGAGAGAGAGGAGGAAGCAGGCTCCCCGCTGAGCAGAGAGCTGGATGCAGGCCTCGATCCTAGGACCCTGAGATCATGACCTGAGCTGAAGGTAGAGGCTTTAACCCGCTGAGCCACCCAGGTGCCCGGCCCAGTTTTTTATAAATGCAGAAAAGCCTAGAGAATGCTGTAAGTGAACCCTTGTAAACCCACAACTAAACTAAGTCAGATCTTAACATTTTGGAATTTTATTTTTTTGGAAAAATAAAAAGAAGTTAGGCTTTACATATACAAGTGGTGCTCCCTGAATCTCTCTCCCTGATCCTATTTCCCTCACCCCACAGATAAAATCACTATCTTGAATTTAGTACTGATCATTCCCATTCATGTTTTAAAAAAATCTTTACTTCTTTTCATAAAAGATTTCACACGTAGGAGTCCAGGAAAGAGAATATTATAGTAAACATGTGTTTACCTAACCCAGCCCCTTATCAAGTCTATACATTACACCGTATTTACTTCAGATGTCTTCGTGGCTTCACGGAAGTGTAATTTAGTTATGTATTTTTTTTTAAGACTTATTTATTTATTTATTTATTTGACACAGAGAGAGAGATCACAAGGAGGCAGAGAGGCAGGCCGAGAGAGAGGAAGAAGCAGGCTCCCCACTGAGCAGGGAGCCTGATGCGGGCCTCGATCCCAGGACCCTGAGATCATGACCTGAGCTGAAGGCAGAGGCTTTAACCTACTGAGCCACCCCGGCGCCCACGGAAGTGTAATTTACATACACTAGTTTGACGCCCCTAACAGATCACTCTTCCATTTCCTCTTTTCCATCCAATTGTAACCACTTATCATGACATCAGTTCTTATTGCTGTCCTGGACTTTCATCTGCATTCTGATGATATGCGCATTTGTGTGTGTGTGTGTGTGTGTGTGACGGGGGGTGCTGGGCATGCAAACATAATATAGTGAATACAAACACACATATATACACCTACACATATGGACCCATAGAACTTGAGATTGTTTAAACTACCATATAATATTCCATCTCCAGCTGATGGGTACCTAGGTTGCTGGAACTTTTTTTTTTTTAAGATTTTATTTATTTATTTGACAGAGAGAGAGAGTTCACAAGTAGGCAGAGAGGCAGGCAGAGAGAGAGGAGGAAGCAGGCTCTCTGCCGAGCAGAGAGCCCGATGTGGGCCTCGATCCCAGGACCCTGAGATCATGACCTGAGCCGAAGGCAGAGGCTTTAACTCACTGAGCCACCCAGGCGCCCTGGAACTTTTTTATATGAAAGGTATTCCCACGGTGAATAATTCTGCATCCTGTGTAGACAGTGCCTGTCTAACAGCTTCATGATCAGTTACAAGCCAGAGGCCAGGGAATACTTAGATCCAAATATGCTGGACTTGCTCCTGCCCGGTATGCTGTTTCTGAGAACACTGTGTCCCCGTCTAATGAAATGAGGGTCTTCGTATGGGAGAGGGGTCTCTCTCAGACCTTCTCACTCACCAGGAAACCTGAAGCATGAAGTCCATTTGATGGACACTGTGTACTGACTAAAAATAATATTGTAAAATCTTACTAACATGGAAAATACTCATTATTTATTGTCAAGTAGAATATAAATTTCTAAACATTATGTGCTATGTGACCATCATTTTCAATGATGAGATGATACTGAAAAGATCCAGGAGCCAGCCTGAAGGGGCTGCTGCTAATATGAAAATACACAATGACCGGAAGGGAAAATGACCTACTGACTAAAGTGGAAATTGATGAACCAATACAGATATCAATGAACGGATGGATGGGTGGATGTGTGGAGAGAACAAAAGGCTCTTGCTTACAGCATTATGCCAATAAATGCACGAGAAATGTTGGGCTTCAAAAAACAATCATTTGGTAACCACCATTGCAATAACTGATTCAGGCAAGACTCCCTAATGGATACTAAAACTCGAGGGTGAAAGTTTGATGAGAATCAGATATTGATAAATCTCAAAGTATTTCCCCACTAAATATGTATTGACTATGAAGGCAAAAGAGTCACTCTACATTGAGAAGCCTGGCAGACTCTATCTTAATTCAGTGATCAAAGTTAATATCACAAGTAATGGGGCAGATCACCATTATATGTCAGCTGATCCAACACTGTGAGAGGGACGCATCATCATTACATCTGTGGTATTTCTTCAAAAGCTGTATAACTTAAATCCAACCATGAGAAAACACTAGGCATGCCCAATGAGGGACATGTTACAGAATAAGTGGCTTTTAACGTCAAAGATGTCTACAAGGTGAGAGCAAAAACAAACAAACAAACAAAGCAAATACAAAACCTAAGGAAATTTTTGAAATTGGAGGAAAAAGAAAGACATCATAGATAATGCTACATATGATCTTGGGTTGGATGGGTCAGCGAGAAAGAGGGTAACTGGGATAACAGGGAAATTTAACTGGTGACTCTTGTTCCGTGTTGGTCCTACACAATACTAGCCTCCTGATTTTGCTGAGGATATCATGATTAGCCAGAAGAGTGTGTTTATGGAAAACATGCATTGAGTACTCAAGAATAGTGGGATATCATATCTGCTGCTTACTCTACAAAGATTTAGAAAAAAAAATAATTATATACATTTGGGAGGGAGAGAGAATGGTAAAGCACAAATGGCCAAATGTCAACAATCAGAGAATCCGGGTGAGACATATATGGGAGTTTGCTGTACTGTCCTTGAATCTTTCTACTTGAAATGATTGAAAATAAAATGGTAAAAACCAAAAAACTGTGTGATGTCAATTTAATTACATCCACGTGGTCAAATATAATGCACAATCAAGACTCTCATTTACTAAACGACGTGAGACGATCTATTTTCTTTAAATATCGGGATAGAAATTATATAAGCGATACGATTTTCACAGTAAAAACCCGTGCCTAGGGAAAGAAAGACAGGAAGTAAATACAACAAAATGTAGAGGTAAATTATCATAGAACAGTGATATTTCGGACAACCACAGGCAGTTGGTGGTGGTCCTTATACTTTATTTACAAATGCATCTGTGTGTCTGATTTTATTTATTTTTTAAGATTTTATTTATTTGAGAGAGAGAGAGGACAAGCAGGGGAAGCAGCAGGCAGAGAGGGAGAAGCAGGCTCCCTGCTGAGCAGGCAGCCCGATGCGGGGATCGATCCCAGGACTCCAGGATCACGAGCGGACCGGAGCTGAAGGCAGACACTTGACCTGCTCCACCCAGGCACCCCTGATTTTATATTTTATAACCAAGTACTATTTTGAAAAACAAAAGCAAAATAGGGCATATGCGTGGCTCAGTGGGTTGAGTATCTGACTCTTGTTTTTGGCTCAGGTCATGATCTCTGGGTCATGGGATCAAGCCCCATGTCCAGCTCCAAGTGGAGCGCAGAGTCTGCTTGAGATTCTCTCTCCCTCTGCCCCTCGCCTCCCTGTCTCTCTCTCTCTAAATAAAATCTTAAAAAAAAAAAAAAAAGGCAATGAATGAACTGAAAACTTCCCTCGAAATATCCTCTCCCTTCTGGGGTCCATTTTCCCGAGACCCCCTGAAGCCTCAGAGCGGAAATCTACTTTCACAAACTTGAGCCATCTACTCTCGTCCCCGATTCTTTTGGAAACTGTTTTTTTCCCAACTCTTATTAATCAATTCCTCTGTGAGGAGCAAACCAGTCACAGATTCTGCCCTTGGAAGGGTTTCCAAGGTATTTTAGCACAGGCTAAGAACTGAGTTAGCTAATCTTCAAAGAAGGTGCCTGCCATCCCATTCAACAACATAAAAAGCCATTTGTTTGGGGGGAGAAAGCCATTTCAACATGAAAATTGGTTCACGACAATATGCCTGATAAAAACAGCAGGCAGCGGAGCGGTCAGCCGACCCATCTCCCCACTGCGCCCTCCCTCCTGCTCATTACCCTTCCCCCTCGTGTCGCTCAAATGGAAAATGAGGTTCTCTCAATGGAAACCTGAGTTGGGACACTTTTTTTTTAAACTCTGAAGCAGTGAACCAGCACTGTTCACACATTCTATGAAAAGAAAACAAAAATAAAAACAGGGGCACCTGGGTGGCTCAGTTGATTAAGCATCTAACTCTTGATTTCGGCTCAGGTCATGATCAAGAGTCATGAGATCAAGCCCAGGTCTGGCTGGGCAGGGAGACTCCCTGAGATTCTCCTTCTCTCTCTCTCTCTCCCTCTCTGCCCCTCCCATCTCTCTAAAACCAAACCAAACCAAACCCACAAAACACTGAGTCATTCTGCTCTTCCTATCTGAACACATTCCAGAAGTTTCAGTGTTGTCCTATACAGCTCAACCCCAAAAATTCACCCTTGACCCCTTCCCTGCTAGTAACTGGACCTCCAGAGCTGTGCGTTTAAAACAGCTAATCAGGGGCGCCTGGGTGGCTCAGTGGGTTAAAGCCTCTGCCTTCGGCTCAGGTCATGATCTCAGGGTCCTGGGATCGAGCCCCATATCTGGCTCCCTGCTCAGCGGGGAGCCTGCTTCCTCCTCTCTCTCTGCCTGCCTCTCTGCTTTTGATCTTTCTCTGTCTGTCAAATAAATAAATAAATAAATTTTTTAAAAAAACACACAGCTAACCATCTAACATCTAACCACCATTCATTTCAGCCTCAGTGTCCCCACCGGCTCCTACCCACTTAATGCAGCAAGAATTAGTGCTCTTTTAGGCCAGGCAGACCCCACTATGACGGGGCAAGGTCAGACCCCCCCTTCTTTGGTGTGCCAGCCTCTTCCCAAACTATGCCACACCCACCGTCTTCATCACACCTCTCGGCACCCCCGTCCTCACTCCAAGGTACACACCAGTCACCAGCTTTTTGCTGAATTAAGAGCAGACCTCCTCTGTCAAGACAACAGTCTATTCTGCTACACAGCATACCCTCTTCCCCTTATATTTTGCCTATGTATTTTTTTAAGATTTTCAGCCAAAATCAGGTTGCTTACTAAGCTCTCTTCGGGAAGAAAGAGAAGAGGCTCAGTCTCTCCTCTGGAAGCCTGGAGGACCACCCAGGGAAGTGGGCTCATAAGCGTCCAGGCCAGAACCCCACCTGCCTTCTGGGCCTCCTGCCCGAACCGCCCCAGTGCTTTCGGCTCATGCACCAATCCTGGGAGGCTCCTCGGAGGAAACCTCCCACTTCCCATTTGTCAAAGTTGGGTGGACAAAGGAAGAAGGCCCCTGAGGGGTTCCGCCCCAGTCCTGCAGACAGGATGTGGTCAGTCTGAAGCCGAGGGGACTTAAGGCCATCCACCTGCCTGATGTCACTCCCTGACACATCCCAGTGAAACACTCTCTCTAATAACTGAGCGACTGCTCCCGTAGCTACTGGCCCATCAGCTGTCTCCCGCACACAGTGGCGCTCGATAAATGTCTGCTCAACAGCAGCGTAAATGAATGGACCAAGGCAGCGCTGGTAAGATCTTGAGACGTGTGAGCTGGCGCCACACACAAATAGTGGGGTGGCCTCACTCAGGCCCCAGAAACTGCACCCAGTGTAGCAGGTGGCAGCCCTGGTGCTGAGTTGGTTGACCCAAGGCCACGGTCACTGGCCTCAGACTCTCTGCCTCCTGGGGAGGGTGGCAACAACCATCCAATGACAAAGCCAACTTCCTTGCCTCTGCTTTCCTCTTACACGCCCTTGGCAGGTGAGGGACAATGGAGGGGGGCGGGGGAGATGGAGTGTGAGAGTTCCTCCGGCTCCCAGGCACTGCGGAAGGGTCAGAAGGATAGACAGAAGCTGCCTTCCATTGAGTAGAAGACCTTCACAGATCTGCTGCCTGTGCAAGATGGAGCCCAAGCTCCAATTTGGTTGAAGAAGCCCACATCACTTGAATAATTAAGGGAACTGAGTTACTGAACACTTTCTCTGCTGTAGGAACTGATCTAGTTTCTGGGATAGAGGATGGAAGAAACCAGCTAAGGTCCTGGTTCTCATAAAACTTATATGCTAGTGGCCTAAGACAGATGACTCACGAGTGAGCCAGAGGGAAGTTTCAGACAGTAGCAAGGGCTGTTGAACAAAATAATAATAAAACATGCAGTGGGCAGAGATGACTGGGAGGATGAGGGGTTCTCCCTGCAGACGAAGCACTGGGGCTGAGACCCAGAGAAAACAAGGAGCTGGCCAGGCAGAAATCTAGCAACAAAAACAACTGAGGTGGGGAGCAACGGACACAAAGATCCTGAGAGGGCGAGCTTGACCTTGGAGGAACAGAAAGAATGGACGTGAACTGGAGCACCATGAGTAGGGCCGGGAGTGGCCACATTCAGGCTTCTCCACCTATCAGCCGTATGCTCTTGGGCCAGTGCCTTGCTTCTCTGTGCCTCAGTTTCCCTGTTTGTAAAATGAGAATAATACCAACATTAACCTCATAGGTTGTAAAAGCTCAAGGATATAAGACATATCTTACCAAGCATAGGGGCACCTGACTGGCTTGGTCAGTTTATTTAGCATGGGACTCTTGATGTCAGGGTGGTGAGTTCGAGCCCCATGTTGGGCTTAGAGATTACTTCAACAACAACAACAAAAAAAGACACACTAGGAGTATATGTGAGTCACGTAGTAGATACTCAGGAAAGATCAGCTGTGATGATGTTGATGATGAAGAGGAAGATGATGTCATGAGCCTGCACTGTGAGGCTCCCACCCCAAGGACGGAAACACTAGGCACCATCCATTGAGTAGACCCTACTGTCACCCTTGAGCACAGGGCCTTCAGGTCCTTGGCAGCTTCCTCGTTGGCCCCTCATGAGCTCCTCACTCCCTACAAGACCCCGTAACCTTTTGCTGGAGCTGCTGAGACAGAGCAGCATAGATTGTGTGGTTTAAACAACAGAATTTTATGGTCTCTCAGTTCTGGAGGCAGGATGTATGAGATCAAGGGATTGGCAGAGTTTTTTGTTTTTTGTTTTTGTTTTTGTTTTTTTTGAGAGTGGGGGGAAGGGAAAGAGGGCAGGGAGAGGCAGAGGAAGAGAGAATCTTAGGCAGGCTCCACACCCATTGTGGAGCCCAATGTGGGACTCGATCTCACAACCCTGAGATCATGACCTGAGCCGAAATCAAGAGTTGACACTTCACTGACTGAGCCCCTCAGGCTCCCCCACCAGGGTTGGTTCTTTGTGAAGGCAGCAAGGGAGCCTCTGTTCCCTGCTTCTCCTCTAACTTCTGGAGTTAATGGAGTCTGGTAATCTTGGGTGCTGCTTGGGTGGTAGGCTTGTCGATATCTGCCTTCACCTTCACATGGTGTCCTCCTGTGTATGTGTGTTTGTCCAAATTTCTCCTCTTCAAAAGGACACCAGTCATATTGGTTTAGCGATCATCCTAAACACCTCATTTTAACTTGATTACCTCTGTTAAGACCCTATCTTCAAATGAGGTTGTGTTCTGTGGTACTTGGCAGGGGGTGAGGACACCAACATATCTTTTGGGGGAGACACGATCTGACCCATAACAGAGCCACACCTCAAATCTGGGATTCAGCCATCAGGTCCCCTGTCCAACACTATCCCCACTTCCACAGACCAGCCCAAGAACATTCTGAGTGCGACCAGAGGACCAGCCAAGCACTGGGACCCACCCACATTCCTGCCCATTCCTTCCGAACCCACAGCTGTGATGGGCATTCATCAATCTCACTGCCTCCTCTATGACAATCCCAGCATTCCCTGTGAAGAAGAACAGAACATTCTTCTTATGCCAGGAGGACTGTGACTTCGAGGGGGACACCATCACATTTGCTGCCCATTTCTGTAGGTGTCTGATTTCCTAGGGGAGTCCCACTGAGACACTGTCTTCATGACATTGGACCTTTCTTGGTCCAAGAGGGTCGCCAATAGAAGCCAGCCCTCCAAGGGCACTGCAATCCATCCAGTGCCCCATCTGCTTCCTGTGGCTAATGACGGGGTTCAGCACAACCCGTCTCCCTTATGGGAAACACTCAGGCACCACAGGACACAGACATCTGGGAGCCCCGCCATGTGGGTAACTCTGAGAAATCTGTGTTTATCTTTCCAGAGGCAGAAATCTGAGGTGTTGCCAAGGCGAGCACACATTGCCCTCTGGGAAGCAAGAGGTCCTCAGAAGAATCCTGGTCCTCAGAACTCAATCCCCTGCCACCAGTCAATGGAGAGGAACTCAGACAGCCCTGGAGTCTTCGCCAGTTTCTATTAGGGTGACAAAGGGGATGGAAACTCTCCTCACACCATGGACAAGTTCTCCTGGGCTGTTCAGGTTCTTCCAAGCTGGAGCAGGTTATCTGAGGTCACCCCATGGAAGAGAGGTATAGAAATAATCAACAACTCCAAATAAGGCATTGTTTGTCCCCAAACTGTCCCCGGCCACTTGGACAAATAAACTCAAGCACACAGCTGTTTTCTCAGTACCTGAAGCTACATCCCTTCTGAGCAGGGGAAAAATCGAGACCCCCATCAGAGCAGGATAAAAACCCAGTGCTTACGCTCGGCTCCCCGGCTAGCAGGATTGAGCCCCTTTCCTTATAAATCAGTCTAAAATGGTGAATGTTAAGACTGACACTTTCTGCTGGCAGAAATCGTGTTCCAGGAAGGATATTTAAGGATCTGCTTCTAACGGCTCAGGGCCGTGGTGGTCCCTCCGCCAGTGTGACTTTACAGTGGTTCTACCACACACAAATATGGGCTCCTCCACCGGGGACGGGCTCCTCCTGTTCTGACAGGAGAGGCCTCGTCTGCACTCTGTCCTTTGGAAGCTTCTGGGGGGAGGAGTGTGGTGGCGGGATCTTGGTCAGGAGTTGTCTGGCTGCTGTCAGTGCTGATTTCCAGAAAGTTGTCGGAAAAGAAGCTGTCTCAGAGGAGGGAGGCCTTTGCCGATCCCTGGGCCTGTGGCTTCCGTCACCAGGGACATCACCTCAGCCGATCGGTTGCTTTAGAGCACGCTGCCTGGTGTCAGTCTGCGAGATGGTCCTTGCTCACCCAGGCTTGGTGTCCGGAAACCACAGTCACAGTGTTTGGCTCTCCTGAGATGAGGCTTTTGTTGTTTCCTAGGTAGCCTGAGCCAAGAACCACTAACAGTTCCTATCCCAGCACAGTAGAGTGAACTGTGGCCAGAAGTAACTTTCTTATGAATTGGGCACTAGTGTGGGGTCAGTAGGATGCAGTCCCATGAGGAAGTGTCCCTGGAATGGTGTTGGAAGCATCGTTTGGACAGGACAGCATCAGGCTGGATCGGAAAAGACTGGACTTAGGAACATGTAAAATGGTTTGAATTCCCAGAAAGATGAAATCATGACTAGGAACCAGACAGACTGTTTCCTGTAGTAAAGAGGGCAATGAGGGAAAGAAAGAAAAGAAAGAAAAGAGAGAAAAGGGAGAAAGGGAGGATAGGAAAGGAAAGGAGAGGAGAGGAGAGGAGAAAAGAATAGAAAAGAAAAGAAAAGAAAAGAAAAGAGAAAAGAGAAAAGAAAAGATAGAGGACCATATCGACATTATGACGAACATCTTAGCAACAAATGGACCTTCACCCAAGAACTAACTCCTGATGTTCTCAGTATACACTTCTGATGACTGGCCCAGAGGGGTTCTGCTTGCCATCAGTGAAGGACCACCCAAACCAGCTCAGTAAAAAGTCCTCAAACACCCCCAATTTAGTCTGTGGAGTCCTGAACGACAGAAGCACAAGGTAAGCTCACACAAGGATCAGTTTAAGGACACTGTCACGCTAGCACCCAGACCACACCCTGAGCTCCTCTGTAAAGAACACTGAGCTCCTGAGGGTGAAAATGGCCTGAGGAACCTTGGCCCCTTCTGTACAAATATAACCACAGAGGCGCCATGTTATAGAATGAACTGCGCCCCCATCCCCCACACCCTCCCAAGTTCATGTTGAAACCCTAACCTCCAGTGTGACTAGGTTTGGAGACAGCCTTTAAGGAAGTAATTAGGCTCAAGTGAGGTCATAACATGGGGCCCTAATCTGATGGGACCAGTGTCCTTATGAGAGGAAGAGACACCAGAGAACAAACTCTCTCTCCCTCTCTCTCTCCCCCCTCCCCCACCCCATGCACACACAGAGGAGAGGCCATGTGAGAACACAGTGAGAAGGTAGCCGTCTGCAAGCCGGGAAGAGAGCTCTTGCCAGACATTTACCCTGCTGGTGCCCTGATCTTGGGCTTCCAGCCTCTGGAACTGTGAGAAAAGAAGCTTCCATTGTTCATGCCACCCAGTCTGCAGCCCTTTGTTAATGGCAGCCCACGTTGACGAATACAGCCTCACTCCAAGTTCAAACATGAATGCTCCCACTGGACCGGCATAAAGCTTTTGTGCTTGGGACAGCTGCAACCAAGGTAGGGACAACATATTAGTTGTCCTACTTCCGCTGTCACAAATTACTATAAACTTCATGGCTTAAAGCAACACGAATTAATTCTCTTAAGGTTGCTGGGGGGTCAGGAGTTTGAAACAGGTTCTATGGAGCTAAAATAATGGTGTTGGAAGAGATGGCTCCTTTTGGAGGCCCCAGAGGAGAATTCTTGACTTTTCCAGCTTCTAGAGGCTCCTCAGGGCCCCTTCCTCCACCTTCAAAGCCATCTGTGTGGCATCTTCTCTGCTCTCTGAGCAAATGTGTCCCCCTTATAAGGGCCCTTGTGATTACACTGGGCCCACCCAGGTCATCCAGAAGAATCTCTTAATCCCATCTGTGAAGTGTAATAGAACATATTCACAGTTTCCAGGACTAGGTCGTGAACATTTTGGTGGGGCAGGCCAGGCAGGGTTTTCAGCCTACCCTAGGCAACAACTAGTCTGGAATCACTTTCTGGGATTCTTCAGAAGAGGCCAAAATCCCGGGGAGCTGAAGCCTGTGAAATCATCAGAGCCCAGCAACGGGCCTCTGGGTTTACCAGGCAATGGTAGATCACTTCCCAAGGAGACCAGAAGCAGGGGCACTGTAGGCAAACTACCGTGGGTAGAAGAGGTCTGGCTGCTCAGAGAGGACCCCTGTGCGCCGGACACGGGCTGGGAAGAGCCCTGTACCCTCAGGCCACACGGCAGGAGGCACTCTTCAGCACATCACAGGCGGCGGGGCCCATGGCACCAGGACCCAGGCTATGAAGTTTGGCTAATGCCCCATACTGATAGTCTTGGAGGCATGTCTGGAAGCCAGCTGTAGAAACAGGCCCAGCTGGTTCCTGTTTTACCACAGTGACAACCTTCTGGGACAGGGTTTGGTGCAGCTCAAGCCAGGCGGCCCAACACATCAAGACATGCCACCACCATACAGACACAGGTGTCCTATTTGAGGAGAATGTTCTGTGTCATGACTGCCTCACTTGGAGGGACAGACTACTTGTGGTGGGAGTTCTCTGGGTGACAGAGATTTAAAAACCACCAACTCCTACTAAACTGTCCCCGATCATGGAACTAAACATCACAAGCCCATCTGGCCTACTGGCCTTCTCCCTGACACCCAGGGCCTCAGGGACTCCAAGGCATAGGCTTTAAATCTCCAGCATGTGATGAAACCCTAAGTTTGTATACAGGGGGTGTGCAGGGCCTCGAGAGGACACCAGGATTACCCAGTCGCAGCCTCTGCCACAGAGCATGCTGGTTGTCATGGCTGAGATGAATATTTACGGAATGCCGGTGGGAAGTATAAAATCATGGCCTCATTTGTTAATAAACACTGGAATCATGAATAAACAAATGACCTGAGCCCACCTGTCCCTGTGGGAGGGCTTGATGGATGATATGGGAATGAGTGATCTCTGCTGATTCATTCATTCATTTAGCCATTCTGCAAATATTTGTTGAGTGCCTTGCGTGCCAAGTACTCAACCGAGATACACAAAGATGAATCAGGCATGGCTCTTGTCCTCAAGAAACTCCTGATCTAGGAAGGTAAACAAGTACATTAAAAAACACCAATGCAGGGTGATAAAAACAGCACGAAATACACGTAAAAATGTAGTCAATAGAAAAGGAAGGGACTGGCTTTGCAAGTCTCTAAATTTTCAATTATTCAAACAACTAGTCATTCAACAGATACCTCTTGAGGCCCAACCACATGCCAAGCTCTCTGAGCACTGGGAATCCAGCGCAAGCAGACCGAGACAATTACTGACCACACGGATTAAGTTCCACCCTATGAAAGGTCCAGAATCAGCACATTCATGGCGACAGAAAGTAGAGTAGTAGTTGCCCGGGGCCAATGGGATTGGAAGGAAGTGAGGAGTTAGCTGCTAAGTGATATTTTGGAGAGGAAGGGAAAGTGATGAAAATGCTCTAACATCGATTTTGGGTACTAGTAGCTGTACAACTCTGTGAATATATAAGAAATAATTAAATCGTACACTTTAAATAGGTCAATATATGGAATAGGAATTTTATCTCAATAAAGCTGTTTTTTTTTTTTAATCATGGTGGTGGAGAAACACAATTAAGCAGTTACAATAGCATGGGACAATGTCTGAGATGGAGAAGTCCAGGGTTCTCTGGGAGGTATGCAGGGGCTTCTAACAATGCCTAGTGAAAGAAACTTCTGGAAGATTTCCCAGAAGAAATGACATTTCAACTGAAATTTGCTTCTAGAGAAGGACTTAGTCAAGCAAGTGAGAAGCCAAAACAGTTCTAGGCAGTCAGAGGAAAGCGTGGAGACGGAAGAAAACACATGGTGTATTTGAAAAACTGAAGAACGTTCCGGAAAGCTGGAGAAAGAGTGGAGGAGTTGGGGAAAGTGGGGAAGAGATGGAAATGCAGGCACAGACCTTTTTGTGAAAGCCATTACAATTTCCAGAAGATGTGACTTCAGCTGCGAGGCAAAGGGAAAGCATGTGTGGCCTTAAGACAGGATTGACAGAATCAGATTTGCATTCCATTCATTCAGCCAGCCAACAAATACCTAAATATCACATCGATACCTGTGATGTGTGAGGCCACATTCCAGGGGACAAAGCTGTGAACAGAACAGGCAAGGTCTCTTCCCTTGTGCAGTTTACATAATTATGAGCAAAATTGACAACAAACAAGCAACCAGATGATGACTGCTTTGGAAAGACCTCTCTAGCCGCAGGAGTGTAGAGAGAATGGCTTAAGGGGGAAGACTCTCCGGGCAGGAGATGGGTGTGTCTGCAGCAGGTAATAAGGAATGTCTCCCCCAAATGACACACCCTCCCTCGGCACCCCCATCCCACCCCTCCTCCTGACCTGCAGAAACGGCCCTCCAACTATACAGCTGAACATGCCAGAAACTCGCTTTTCCAGCCTTCCGCTAAAACACGGACCAGGACCCAGTCAGGACCATTGGGAATGGAGCTGAAGAGGAACCTCACAGAACATTCTCCACATTCATAAAAATTCTCCACATTCATAAAAAGTGACACAAGCAAGACATGCCCTCCTCTGCTTGACGTGCCTGTGTCTGCAAGAGATGACACCAAGAAATGTCACAGCCATCTTGCCACTCGGAGGGAGCAACGTCACATTAACGGTAGTGGCGTGGGAGGTTTGAAAGCACCTGAGTCTCACTTCCGTTTCTAACTCACTCAATCAGCCCTGGACCTGTCCTCACTCTTACTTCTCACTATGTGCGATTTTAAAGGAAACAAACAAAGAGCCTCGTATGGATTAAGCGGCTTTTTGTTGGGTGTTCTATCTACCGCACCCAAAACCAGCTTCGGTGACTTGATGTGCAAGGTGAGGCTGCTGGCGGGGGAGATGTTGAAGAAGATAGGCACGAAAAACATTTAGGAGCAAGAAGCGACATGGCTTGGTGATTAATCTTCAGGGCAGGTGAAAGAAACAGATGTTTCTGAAGTTTGTGACATCAACAGCTTGACAAGTAGACTGTCACTCACTGTCCCAGGGAACACAGCAAGAGGAGCAGATGTGGGTAATTTGGAGGTTCCTTTGAGAGGTCCAAGCAAAGGATGGATTAGAATGAACAGAAAGGCACGGGCTAGTCTGGGCAACCAACCCAAACATGTCCCACTGGCATTCCTGCGTCCCATAAGTCTGTGTTCGAAATGACACCATGACAGCCAATCTACAAGAACATGGTGCCTTCACTGAGGCCACCCTAAAATCATCAGCTCCCCTCTGAGTTCTCATGGGAGTCACAGGAAAGAGGGGGCATTGGTCAGAATCATCCACATTAAAGAATACTTTATTTTTACGTAATGCTAGAGTTAGTGGCTTGATCGGGACATCTTTGAACCATTCCAACCCCGAGAAGGACTAGAATAAACTTGTGGATCCAAAGCACTGTTATGGTGAGGTGATACGCCTCACTTCCCTACAGCCCGAGATGCTGAGGGGTGAGAGGTGCATAATGCAGAGAGAGGAAGCTGTGTTGCTGCTGGGGTGGCACAGGCTGCTTCCATACCCATTCACCACAGAGCCAGAGGAAGCAGGACATTCACCTTCCCAGCCTCCTTGCCAAGTAGGGGTAACCATGCCATCCAGTCACGGTCAGTGAAACTGAAGCAGAAACTGACAAGAGCTCCTGGGCTGGCTCTAGCTTTGCTGACCTAAAGGACAGACAAGTGGTTACTCGGCATCTCCCTCCTCCCTGCTCTGGACAGAGTCAGGCCGCCATGCCTGGAGCTTCAACAGCTCATATTGTGACCATGAAAAGGTCAACAACAACAAAAAGATGACATTAGGGGGTGGTGGAGAAGGATGGCGAGGCCTGACTGGTATTATGGATTCCTGGAACCCAAGTCGAATGACTTCTGCTTCCAGATTTCCCATGGAAGAAAAAAATGCATCCTATTTGCTTAACGCACTGGTTTTTGGTGACTTACCGCTAAACATGGCTTCAAGTACCTAGAATTTGAGACTTGAAATGCCAGCAGCAGGTAACAGACCTGAAAATGTGGAATTGGCGGAATGAAGAGGCAGGCTGCTCGGCAGAGAAGATCAACTATTCTGGGTTAAAAAAGTGGTGATTCTTGTAACGCGGTGGAAACAAATCTAGACGTTGAAATTGTTTTGATGATAAACCAGGCAATGCAGATTCAGCTCCAAGATTGTATGTATGTGCATACACATCAGTGTGTGTGTGTGTATATACATACGTTTGTTCTATGTATAATATGTAGTGTATAACATATATTATATGGTACTTAGTAGTACCATTATAGTATTACACAGTATTATATATACACTACTGGGGAAAAAAATAGAAGAATTCTCAACCGAGAATTCTGTCTCCTCTGAAACCATCTTTCAAAAATAAAGGCAAAATGAAGACATTTTCAGCCACATTAAAGCTAGAAGAATTTGTTTCCCGCAGCCCTAAATGGAACTGACACCTGATAGAAACTCCATCTAGAGGAATAAATGAAGAGCACTGAAAACGAGAAATAATTGGGTAAGTAAAAAAGTTTACTTTTTTCTTCCTTCTATTAAAAGAATGCTGACTAGTGAAAGTTTTATAAAGTTTAATATTGAGGAATTCATAACATATGTAGTTGTAGTCCCTAGATCACACACACACACACACACACACACACAATCAAAGCAGTATAGCTAAGTATGTAACAGAGGGATTAAAATTAAATACCAAAACATATATTCAATTAACCTAAAAGAAGGCAGGAAAGGAGAAACAGAGGGAAAAGAGCACATATGGATCAAATAGAAGAGAAATAACAAAAAGGTAGAAAGAAACCCAATTATACAATAATTCCATTTTATGTAAGTCAACTAAACACTCCAATTAAAAAAATAGCTTCCTGACAAGATAAAATGTCAAGACTCAACCATATGCCATAGACAAGCTATGCACTTTAAATTAAAGACACAGATAGGAGGGCAGTAAAAGAAAGGAGAAAGCTGGTACGGCTATATTCGTATCAGAGAAAGTTGCTTTAAAGCAAAATGTATGAACAGAGATAGAGACACTTCATAATGTTAAAAGAATCAATTCATCAAGAAGTCACAACATTCCTAAGATAAATGCATCTGCACAAATAACAGTTTCAAAATACATGAAGAAAGAATTAAGAGAATTAAAGGAATGAAAAGAAAAACCCACAATCACTGTTGGAGACTTTAACATCCCTCTTTCAGGAACTGATAGAGGAGGAGGGGAGAAAACAAGGGAGGGGGGATGGAAGGGGGGAGGGGAAGGAGGGGAGAAGGGACTAGAGGGGAAAAAACAAAGAGAGAGAGATGGTGAGAGAGAGAAAGTCCACCCAAGGTCATTAGCCATCACTAATTTGGTGATTTAGCATGCACTAAATCACCAAACGTTAAAGAACTGGATTGGCTAAAACTAAAGACAGACAACACCAGACGCTGATGACGATGTGAAACAACCAGATCTCTAGGAACAGTTGTTGGGCGTATAAAATGGCATAACACTTTTGCAGAACTGTTTGA
The DNA here is from genome assembly GCA_002007465.1 of Ailurus styani. Lineage (NCBI taxonomy): Eukaryota > Metazoa > Chordata > Mammalia > Carnivora > Ailuridae > Ailurus > Ailurus styani. Next base: position 1,778,726 of record LNAC01000318.1, on the reverse strand, counting down.
CAGTGGCTTATAAAGTCCATCATACACCTACCCAGCAATTCCACCCCAGAGTACTTACCCAGGATAAACCAGAATACACACACACACACACACACACACGCAGTAACTGTGCGAAAATGTTTAAAGCTGCTTTCTTCATAGTAGCCCCAAACTGAAAACTACTTGTCCAATATCAGAAGAGTGGATAATCAAATTGATGTACTCATGCAATAGAGTACTACACATCAATTAAGAAAACAAAGATGCACCCAAGATCAGAGCACCTAAATAAATGAAGCAAGTGCTAACAGATCTGAAGGGAGAAACAGACAAGAATGCAATAACAGTAGGTGACTCCAATACCCACTTTCAACAATGGATAGATCATCCAGACGGAAAACCAATAAGGAAACATTGGACTTGAACTACACGTGAGACCAAATAAACCTAACAGACACATACAGAACATTACATCTAACAGCAGCAGAATACACATTCTTCTCAAGCACACACAGGACATTCTTTAGAATTGATCATATGTTAGGCCAACAAAGCAAGTTTTTAGAAATTTAAGAAGACTGAAATCATATCAAGCATCTTTTCTGACTACAATGGTCACAAATATGTGGAAATTATACAACACATTTCTAAAGAACCAATGGGTCAAAGGAGACATCAAGATGGGGAAAAAAAATTGAGACAAACAAAAATGGAAATACGATATACCAAAACTTATATGATGCAGCAAAAGCAGTACTAAAAGGAAGATTATGGCAATAAATATCTATGCTTAAAAAACAGAAGGATCTCAAATAAACAACCTAACTTTATACATCAAGAAACTGAAAAAAAAAAAAAGAAGTGAAAGAATAGCAAAGATCAGGACAGAAGTAAACAAAGTAGAAATCGGAAAGACAATAGAAAAATCCAATGAAACTAGGAGTTAGTTTTTTTGAAAAGATAAACAACATTGACAAGCCTCAAGATACACTAAATAAGAAAGAGAGAAGACTCAAATGAATAAAATAAAAAATCAAAGAAGATACATGATCACCAATACCACAGAAATACAAGGGATCATAAGACACTACTATGAACGATTTTACATCCACAAATTGGATGATCTAGAAGAAATGGATAAATTCCCAGANAAAATCAAAGAAGATACATGATCACCAATACCACAGAAATACAAGGGATCATAAGACACTACTATGAACGAATTTACATCCACAAATTGGATAATCTAGAAGAAATGGATAAATTCCCAGAACATACAACCTACTAAGACTTAATCATGAAGAAATATAATTTATGAACACACAAATAATGTGTATGGAAATTGAAAACTTCCCAATAAAGAAAAGCCCAGGAATAAATGGCTTTATGGTTAATTCTACTAAACATTTAAAGAAAAATCAATATTAATTAAAATCAATGCTTCTCAAGCTCTTCCAAAAAACTGAAAAGGAAGAAACTCTTCCAAACTCATTTTACAAGGTTAGCACTACCCTGACACCAAAGCCAGACATGTACACTACGTAAGAATGGAAAATTACAGACCAATATCCCTGATGAACATAGATGTAAAAGTCTTCAGCAAAATATTAGTGAACCAAATTCAATAGCACATTAAAGGGATCATACACCATGACCACGTGGGATTTATCTCTGAGATGTAGAGCTGGTTCAACATATTGAAATCAATAAACGTGATATACCACATTAACAATTATCAGAAAGGAAGAAATAAAATTGTCTCTGCAGATGACATGATCTTATCTATGGACAACCTAAAGACTCCACCAAAACACTTATAGAACTAACAAATGAACTCAGTAAAGTTGCAGGCTACAAAATCAACACATAAAAATCAGTTGCGGGCACCTGGGTGGCTCAGTGGGTTAAAGCCTCTGCTTTCGGCTCAGGTCATGATCTCAGGGTCCTGGGATCGAGGCCCGCATCAGGCTCTCTGCTCAGCAGGGAGCCTGCTTCCTCCTCTCCCTGTCTCTCTGCCTGCCTCTCTGCCTACTTGTAATCTCTCTCTCTGTGTCAAATAAATAAATAAAATCTTTAAAAAAAAAAATCAGTTGCATCTCTCTGCACTAACAATGAATTATTCAGAAAAGAAATTAAAAGCCTTTTACATTAGCTTCAAAAAGAATGAAACACTTGGGAATAAACTTAACCAAGAAGGTGAAAGATCTATATACTTAAAACTATAAAACAAGTGGGACTACAACAAATTAAACAGTGCCTGCACAGGAAAAAAAAAAATCAACAGAATGAAAAGACAACCTACCAGATGGGAGAAAATATTTGCAAATCAAGTATCTGATAAGGGATGAACACCTAAAATATATAAAGAGCTTATATAATCCAACAGCAAAAAAAATCAAACAATCTCATTTAAAAATGGGCACAGGCTTGGAAAAGATATTTTTACAAGAAAGATATACAGTAGGGCAACAGGTACATGAAAAGGTGCTCAACATTACTGATCATCAAGGAAGCGCAAATTGAAACTACAATGAGGTATCACGCTATAAGTGTTGAAATGACTATTACCAAAAAATCAAAAAAGTGTTGGTGGGGATGTGGAGGAAAGACACCTGTGTGGAATGTTGGTAATAGTGTTAATTGGTGTAGTCACTATGGAAAACGCTGTGCAGCTAACTCAAAAAATTCAAAATAGATCTACCATATGATCCAGTCATTCTACTTCTGGGTATTTATTGAAATAAAAAAGGAAACATTAATTTGAAAAGATAGATAGATAGATAGATATATTTGAAAAGATAGATATAGATATAGATATCCATCCCTATGTTCACTGCAGTAAGTATTATTTAAAACAGCCAAGATATTGGGGGAAAAAAACCCAAGTGTCCATTGATGGATGACTAGATAAAGACTAGATAAAGATTTTAGCATATATACACAATGGAATATTATTCAGCCACAAGAAAGAAGGAAATCCTGCCACTTGTGGCAATGTGGATGGACCTGGAGGGTATTATGTTAGGTGAAACGAAGTCAACAGAGAAAAACAAAGACCATGTGATCTCATTTATATGTGGAATCTAAAAACAAACAAACAAAAATGAGCTCATAGATACAGAAAACAGATTGGTGGTTGGCAGAGAAGGGGGTGAAATGGGTGAAGGGGGTCAAAAGGTACAAACTTCTAGGTATAAAATAAGTAAGTCCTGGGGATGTAATGTACACCATGGTGACTACAGTTCAAATTACTGTATTCAATATTTCTTGTCTAAAGGACTAGATCTTGGAATGCCTAGGTGGCTCAGGTCATGATCCCAGAGTCCTGGGATCAAGTCCCACATTGGGCTCCTTGCTCCGTGGGGAGCCTGCTTCTCCCTCTGCCTGCCATTCCCCCTGCTTGTGTGCTCTCTCTCGCGCTCTCTCTCTCTCTCTCTCTCTCTCTCTCCCTCTCTCTGACAAATAAGTAAATAAAAACTTTAAAAAAAAGGAAGGGACTAGATCTTAAAAGTTGTTATCATAAAAAAAAAAATTCTGGGGATGCCTGGGTGGCTCAGTTGGTTAAGTATCTGCCTTTGGCTCAGGTCTTGATCCCAGGGTCCTGTGACTGAGCCCCCACATTGGGCTCCCTGCTCAGCAGGGAGCCTGCTTCTCCCTCTGCCTCTGCCTCTGCCTCTTTCTCTATCACTCATGAATAAATAAAATCTTTTTAAAAAAGGAAAAGAATTCTATGACTATGTATGGTGACAGATGTTAACTAGGCTTATTAGAGTGATCACTTCTCAATATATACAAATATTGAACCATTATGTTGTAACCTGAGACTAATAGTTATTCACCAATTTTTTATTATGTTTAGTTAGCCGGCATATAGTACATCATTAATTTTTGATGTAGTGTTCAATGATTCATTAGTTGCATATAACATCAATATATACACCGGTTTTTAAAAATTCAATGGTATTATTCAGAGAAACAGAAAAACACTCCTAAAATTCATATGGAACCACAAAAGGCCTGAAATAACTAAAGCAATCTTGAGTAAGAAAAGCAAAGCTGGAAGCATAAAACTTCATGATTTCAAACCATATGACAAAGCTTCAGGGATCAAAACAGTATGGAATTGGCACAAAAAAAAACCCCACACACAGATCAGTGAAACAGAATAGAGAGCCTAGAAATAAACCCACACATACATAGTCAGCTGATGTTTTTTTACAAAAGCACCAAAAATACACAATGAGAAAAGGGTACTCTCTTTAATAATGGTGCTGAGAATAGAAGGTATCCATGTGCAAAAGAACGAAATTGGACTCTTCCATCACTCACAAAAATCAACTCAAATTTCAATAAAGACTTAAACATATGACCTGAAATCATAAGACTCCTAGAGGAAAATAGGCAAAAAAAAAAAAAAAAAAAAATCCTTGACATTGATCTTAGCAATGACTTTTTGGATATGACACCCAAAACACAGGCAATGACACAGCAAAAATCAACAAGTAGAACTACATTAAACTAAATAAAAAGTGTCTGCACAGAAAACCATCAAAAAAGTTTAAAGGTAACCTACCAAATGGGGGAAAATATTTGCAAACCATATATCTGTTAAGAAGTTAGTATCTGGTAAAGAAGATGTGGTTGGTATATATATCCAATGGAATATTATGCAGCCATAAAAAAAATCTTGCCATTTGCAACCACATGGATGGAACTAGAGAGTATTATGCTAAGTAAAATAAGCCAATCAGAGAAAGACAATTATCATGTGATCTCACTGATACAAGGAATTCGAGAAACAAGACAGAGGCTCATAGGGGAAGGGAGGGAAAAATGAAACAAGATGAAAACAGAGAGGGAGACAAACCATAAGAGACTCTTAAGCTCAGAAAACAAACTGAGGGCTGCTGGGGAGTGGGAGGGATGGGGTGGTTGGGAGATGGACATTGGGGAGGGTAGGTGCTATGGTGAGCGCTGTGAATTGTGTAAGACTGATGAATCACAGACCTGTACCCCTGAAACAAATAATACATTATATGTTAATTAAAAAAAAGAAGTTAGTATCCAGAATATATAAGGAACTCTTACAACTCAATAGCAAATAAAGAAATAGCAAAAAAAACCACTTAAAAATGGGCAATGGACTTAAATAGACATTTTTACAAATAAGATACACAAATGGCCAAAAATTATATGAGAAGATGCTCTACACTAGTCATTAGGAAGATGCAAATCTAAACCACAATGAGATACCACCTCACACTTGTTAGGAAGCCTACCATCAAAAAGAAAAGATAAGGGGTGCCTGTGTGGCTCAGTTGGTTAAGCGACTGCCTTCGGCTCAGGTCATGATCCTGGAGTCCCAGGATCAAGTCCCGCATTGGGCTCCCTGCTCAGTAGGGAGTCTGCTTCTCCCTCTGACCTTCCCCCTCTCATTCATTCTCTCTCTCTCTCTCTCTCTCTCTCTCTCTCTCTGTCTCTCAAGTAAATCTTAAAAAAAAATTTTTTTAAAAAAGAAAAGATAACAAGCATTGGCAAGGATATTGGTGGGAATGCGAATTGGCGCAGCCACTATGGAAAACAGTATGAAGATTCCTCAAAAACTTAAAAAAAGGTCTACCATATAATGGATCAATCCCACTTCTGAGGATATATCTGAAGGAAATGGAATCACCGTCTCATAGAGCTATCTGCACTCCCACGTTCACGTAGCATTATTCACAATAGCCAAAATATGGGAAAAACCTAAGTATTCATCAATGGATAAATGGATAAAAAAGATGTGATAAATACAGATATAACTTTATATATATATATATATATATATATATATATATACATATATATATAGTGAAATATTATTCAGCCACAAGAAAGAAGGAAATCTTGACATTTGTGAGGATGTGGATGGACCTTCAGGGCATTGCGCTAAGGGAAATAACCAGAGACAGAAACACTAATACTGTATATTATCACTTACATGTGGAATCTAAAAGAAAAAGCAAAGGCCAAGAAACAGTAGAAAAGGAGTGTCAGGGGCTGCAGGCCAGGGAAAATGGTAACGTGTTGGTCAAAGAATACAAACTTTCAGCTATAAGATCAGTAAGTTCTGAGGATCTAAGTGCCTATAGCCAACACTACTGTGTTACATACGTGAAATTTGCCAAGAGAGCAGATCTTGTGCATTCGAGCACACACGCGCACGCACGCACGACACACACACACACACACACACAAGTAACTATGTGGGTGACGGATATGTTAATCACTCTGATTGTGGTAATCCTTTCACAGAATATACATATATAAATCATCATGCTGTACACTTTAAACACACGACAGTCTTGTCAGTTATACCCAATAAAGCTGGACAAAGAACCAAAGAAGGCAATCCTGACTATGTAACTATATGCCTGAGTCTCACAGACACTATGAAGACAGACACACAAGAGCACATGGGGTGTGATTCTGTTTATATGAAGTCCAAAGACAGGCAACATACTAATCTGCAGTGACAGAATGCTGCACAGTGTTTGCCTCTGGCAGGTGAGGACTGAACAGGAAGGAGGCCTGATGGAACTTTCTGGGGTGATGAACGTGTTTTAATGCAAGTGTCAGCTAATGGTGGCCTCTCGGCCAAATCCTGCCTGCCTCCCATTTTTGTAAATATAATGTTATTGTAACAGGACCACGCTCGCTTGCTCACATATTGTCTCTGTCTGCTTTTGCACTACTAAGAGTTGAGTAGTTGAAATAGAGAATATGGCCCACAGATCCTCAAATATTTACTATTAGGTCCTTTATGGAAAAAAGCTTGTTGACCCCTATTCCCTGTGTAATGTATTATACGGGGTAATATAGTAACATGGATGGATATATTCACATGGAGTTCGGGGGTGAATTCTGTGCCCCCAAAAGATGCAACCAAGTCCTCACCGCCAGTACCTCAGAATGGGACCTCATTTGGAAATCTGGCCACTAGAGAGGTAATTAGTTAAGATGAGGTGCCAGGTGTCATTGTACGAAGATGGCCACGTGCAGGCAGGGGCTCACAGGGAGAAGGCCGTGTAATGAGCAATGGAGAGACTGGATTTATGCAGTCTGGAGTCTCTTTATGCAGAGACTGGATTATGCAGTCTGGAGTCTCTTTATGCAGAGACTGGATTATGCAGCTGCGGGCCAAGGAATTCCAAAGATCCTGGAAACCACGAGAAGCCAAAAGGAGGCAAGGAAGGATTCTCCCTTATAAGTTTCAGAGGGACCACGGCCCTGCAGACACCTTGATCTCAGACATCCAGCCTCCAGAAATGTGAGACAATAAATTTCTGTTGCTTAAATCCCCCAGTGTGTGCTACTTTGTTACAAATACGCATGGTCACATGGATACATACATTAATGACATTTACTAAAACTCATCAGATTGGGCACTGAAGGTCTGTGCATTTCACAGTTTCTAAATTGGTGGTTGACAAAAGAAGAAAAAAGCTTTAAAAGAAGTGTAACTACGTAAGCAGAAGCCTTACGAAGATATGAGATTGAGGAGTCTGACAGCAAAAAACCAGATTCAGCATGGGTTCAACCACCACCTCCAGCCCCTGCCCAGAAGTTCCAAATTTCTTCAAGGTGACTGCCCATAAATCTAGGTCTAAGGATGGCAGAACCCAGAAAGTTAGAGAAACAGATAAGAATCGTCAGAGTTTTAAAGTGTTGTCTAAACAAGATCTTTTGCTGTGGTACTCACACTTAAAATTGTCTGGAAACAAGTGGAACTCCAGCAATGAGGCTGTCTCATCATAAAAGGTTGAATACATACCAGAGAAAATGCAGGGAGGAAGGGCATACATCCTGCCGTCCATGATAGAGCTTTTTACTTGGGTGACCTAGCAGCCACTCCTAACTTCCTTCCTCCCTTTACCATCCTTTATTAAGTGAAAAGCTAAATATGCACTTTTCCAGCTTCACTTACAGTTAGGGCTGTCCACATCTTGCAGTTCTAGCTAGTAAAAACAGGAGGAGAAAGCTTCTATTCTCTGAGAGAGTCTCAGGAGGTGACTTATCTTTTCCTTGGGGCTTCAGATGTTTGCGTGATGCTATACCTAGGCAGCCATCTTGAGACCATGAAGCACTAAACATGAGGACGAAACGCCAACAGCTATTTGAGACAGGGTGGGAAAATGGAAAAAGCCTGAAGACTTAAGGGCATCAGTGTGTCGCTGCATCTGCTATTTTCAGATTTCTTATTAAGTGAAAAATCATTATCTCTGTGATTTAAGCCACTGGTCATCAACATTTCTGTTACTTGCTGTCAGATGCATTCCTAACTGATAAAAACTAACAATTTTATCCTTTCTCACTAAGAGTTCCAGCAAACGAGAGAGAACGATGGGTCACAGAGGGAATGGCAAATAAGTTGTAAATACAGCAAGTATTCTTCAAATGCTATGAGTAGATTTAAGTCTACTTGTTGGCAACGTCTAGTATGAAAATATCCAAATAAGAGTAAAGCAGTTAGTAATAAGAGAAGGAGGAAGAGAAGAAAATAAGAATTGTTCACATTTATTGATGGCTTACTAGGCTCTAAGCAATTTATAGGCATTGCATTATCAACTCGGATGGGAACTATTGTAGCATAATGATGTCAAGAACAACACCCTTATTGCAGCCTTGTTTACAACAGCCGAGGTGTGGAAGCAGCCCAAGTGTCCATCAATAGACGAATGGATAAAGAAGACGTGAGATATACATACATATATAATTATATTACTATATATATAAAACTGAATATTCCTCAGTTTAAAAAAGAATTAAATCTTGCCATTTGAAAAAATATGGATGGACCTAAAGGGTATAAAGCTAAGTGAAATAAGTCAGAGAAGGACAAATACCATACGATTTTCCTTGTATGTGGAATCTAAAAGAGAAAAAACAAAACAAAACAAAAGAAATGGAGAAACCAAAACAAATCTGAAACACAGAAAGTAATCCTCTTAAATACAGAAAATAATCCAGCAGTTGCTGGAGGGGCGGTGGGTAGGAGGGTGGGTGAAATGAGTGAAGGGGATTAAAAATACAGCTGGCAGTTGTAAAATAAATAAGTCACCAGGATATAATGTACAACACTGAGAACATAGTCAATAATATTGTAACAACTGTGTATGGTGACATGGTAACTAGACTTATTGAGATCGCTTCAAAACACATATAAATGTTGAACTGCTATGTTGTGCACCTGAAAGTAATATCATATGTATGTCAATTACACTTGGATAAAAGGAAGAAGGGAGGGAGCAATGGAGGGAGGAAGGAAGGAAGAAAGGGAGGGAGGGTAACAGCGAGCATTTCAGTGTTCACCAAGTACCCAGGGTTCCTACTAAAATTATCTGATAGAGAAAAGAATACCAGACTAAGAATAAGTAGATAAGCCTTCTAGTTTTGACACTACTACTCATGTGCTCTGTGGATTTGGAGAACGACTTAATATCTCTGAGATGGTTTTTCCTTCCCTTCAAGGCAAATGTTGGAGAAGATAATCCACAGGGTCTACTAGAAGCCTAACATTCTAATTTCCAAACTATTTAGTCTGACTGGAGTCATTTGGCAACATTTTTAAGAGTTCGTGAAATATTTATGAAACACCATGGTCATGTCAAGGGACCTAGAGCAGTTGATGACCCCAAGCTCCAAACACTTGGCACAAATGGTCAGGGCAGGATAAAGAAGATAGGGCTGTGCCAATAAGAACAATAAGCTCCTAAGTGCTCTCAATGTGCTGATACAGGAGTCATGAACTGCAGGGGAGAATTACCGTCCAGGTAAGTGCGGGTCTCTTGTCATGTCTCTATGATCCAGGATCGTGACCAGAACAATGTTTATGTGGTTTGGGGATATCACGGTAGATTGTTCTAGACAGCAAAATTATTTCTCCCCTGAAGTTAACCTTAAAATTAGTTGACATTTTCTCAACACACCCTTTAAAAGAAAGAAAAAATACAAAGAGTGAGTTGGATCATGACCTGGGAAGAGGTCCTGGGATGACATATTCACACTGACAATCCACAAGCTCAATAATCTTCAGGGTGGGGAAGCAAAAGTTGATTATTTGTGAAGCAGACTGTGAATACATTGAAAAAAACAAGTTATTCAAGCTGTAGAAAATTACATGGATATGTATTTATGTTTAGCATCAGTAGTAAAATTACATTTTCTACTGAATCTGCAGCTCAGGGCTTTAAAATATAGACCTTTTAAAATGCACCAAACAAAATCCCAAGGATTACAAGAAATGTTTTATTTATAATGTTTGCATGAAACTAGACATTGTGCCCATCTGTCTCTTCCAATATATTTTCAAAACCAGATTTATGGATTTTAACTAGCAAAGTAAAGGGATGGTGTTCTGACTCCACGGCAGTCTAATGCAGTCCTATTATCATATTTGTCTTTGTTATAAACTGGCCAATACAATTACCATAGTTCCCTTCACTTGCTGGTTTCATAGAGATGTATTTTGGGTCCTATTTATGGTGAATTCTTCAAGGACGCAGATGGTGACATCTACGTCTTCATCACGCCCTCCTCTACATTTCCACATACTCGACGTGGTGGGAGAGAAAAACATAATCACTGAACAAAGAACCAAAACTCAAATTACACTGCTCCTCCTTCTTGTAAAAAAGACTTGAAGGAGAAACATGCTCTCAAAAAAAGTGAAATTTGCCATGCACCCTCTATGGCTCCCACTTGCCTATTGTTTAAACCCTCTCTCTCCCTCTAACTTCTCTTTTGCTGCCATTTAGTTCCACTGTCTTGTCCCTTTATGGCATTAATGACTCTGAACCTAGTTAAGACAGCATCTCATGGTCTTCTAGCAACTCTCACTCTGTCTTTGATCACAAGGTCCACTCTAAGCCAATGAAGATGAACCGCAGCCACAACCACTTGCAAAACAATCTTTAAAAGGATTTTAAAAATTCAAAATCATGTTTAAGTAACCCAAGGTCTCAGAAATGCCAGGCTGGATATGAGGCCCAGTGGCATCTTCCCTGTCTTTCCCCCATCTCCCAGAGATCAGAAAACATCAGACATGAGGAAGAGCCCCAGAGTCTCAGCTCCAAGATGGAGCCCTTGGGTGATTCTCAGCTGAAATGTAGTCATTCGTGACTGCCATGTCTTTACCAAAGATTCAAAACAACTGAGAAATCTAGATATATTCAGATTCTTTGATCTACTCAGAGGAAAAACAAAGAGCTATTTATTAAATTTTATTATAGATTTGAGATAAACTGAGTAATTGAGTTAAGAATAAATATTCATCATTGCACCTGTGGAAACGTTTAGGTAGAATGATCGACACTGAATAGGACTTCAAATAGTCAAGATTAGGTAGTGGCTGATTTAAACTTGTCATCCCGACTCCCAAAAGAGCTTCAGAGCCATTAACTAAGCGTTGTAGACCTCCAAATAATTCAGGAAAATTGGACAGCTACATACAGAAGAATGAAACTCGACCCATTCTCTTACACCATACACAAAGATAAACTCAAAATGGATGAAAGACTTCAATGTGAGACAGGAATCCATCAAAATCCTAGAGGAGAACATAGGCGGTAAGCTCTTCAACATCAGCCACAGCAACTTCTTTCAAGACACGTCTGCAAAGGCAAGGGAAACCAAAGTGAAAATGAACTTTTGGGACTTCACCAAGATAAAAAGCTTCTGCACAGCAAGGGAAACCGTCAACGAAACAAACAGGCAACCCATGGAATGGGAGAAGATATTCGCAAATGACACTACAGACAAAGGGCTGATATCCAAGATCTATAAAGACCTTCTCAAACTCAACACCCAAAAAACAAATAATCAAGTCAAAAAATGGGCAGAAGACATGAACAGACACTTCTCCAAAGAAGACATATGAATGGCTAACAAACACATGGATAAATGTTCAAGATCATTGACCATCAGGGAAATTCAAATTAAAACTACATTGAGGGTTGCATTAGGTGTCTGCCTTCGGCTCAGGTTATGATCCCAGGATCCTGGGATTGAGCCCCACATCCAGCTCCTATGACCCAGGAATTCCTCTACTGGGTATTTAACCCTAAGATACAGATGTAGTGAAAAGAAAGGCCACATACACTCCAATGTTGATAGCAGCAATGTCCTCAATAGCCACACTGTGGAAGGAACTGAGATGCTCGAATGGATAAAGAAGAATGGATAACCCATGAATGGATAAAGAAGATGTGGTCCATATACACAATGGAATATTACTCAGCCATCAGAAAGGATGAATACCCAAGTTTTGCATCATCTTGGTTGGGACTGGAGGAGATTATGCTGAGTGAAATAAGAGGAGAAAGTCAATTATCATATGGTGTCCCTTACTTGTGGAACATAAGGAATAGCAAGGAGGATATTAGGAGAAGGAAGGGAAAATGAAGGGGAGGAAATCAGAGCGGGAGACGAACCCTGAGAGACTATGGACTCCAGGAAACAAATTAAGAGTTTAGAGGGGAGGGGGGTGGGGGCATAGGTGAGCCTGGTGGTGGATGTTAAAGAGGGCACATATTGCATGGAGCACTGGGTGTTATACGTAAACAATGAATCATGGAACACTACATCAAAAACTAATGAAGTACTGTATGGCGACTAACATAATAAAATATTTAAAAAGTGTCGTAAGAGGGGCGCCTGGGTGGCTCAGTGGGTTAAGCCTCTGCCTTCGGCTCAGGTCATAGTCTCAGGGTCCTGGGATCAAGCCCCACATTGGGCTGTCCGCTAGGCAGGGAGCCTGCTTCCTCCTCTCTCTCTGCCTGCCTCTCTGCCTACTTGTGATCTCTCTCTGTCAAAGAAATAAAAAAAAACCTTAAAAAAAAAAAGTGTCACAAGATACATTCCTAAAATGCCTAGCGACTGACAAAGAAAAGATCCGTGATAAATGGCTAGGTGAATGAAGGACAAATTAAGGAATAAAAACAATATGAAAGCCTGCATTGTTTAGTCTGATATGTTAGAACAAATTTATTGACCTGCAGGAAAAAAAAAAAGAAATGCCAACAACAAGGCCTCAAAAGTCAAGCAAGAACAGAACAGAAGGAATTTTTTGAGGATTTACCACAAACCAAGTGCTACAACACTTTATCTTAGCTCCAAAATAACACCGGGGTCGTTCTCATGTTTACACATTATTATATTTACCTATGTGCAAATTCAGGTTCAGAGAGTTTAAATATTAAAGTAGTAATAAAAGTTACCCTTTATTCACCCACATAGCTTCACACACACACAATCTGACAAGGAAGGTACCATTATTCTATTTGAAGGACAAAGAAATTGAGGTCCAGAAAGATCAAGACATTTGTCACAGGTTACATAGCTCTGAAGCCCGAGAGCCAGAAGCAGAATGAGAGCAGGAGACAGCCCAGCAGTGTCGCTGGCTCCTGGCCCTTGGTTACTGCCACTGCTCTCCAGCACAGTCACAGACTCATCAGCAAAAAGGCCATCTACAGGGAGCAGACCCACAGAGCACAGCCCGACTGTGACCAGACACAAGGCAGGACACGTGGACAATGGCTAAATCCAAGAGCATGCATTTTCACAGCCTGGCTGCTTATCACTTAGCTTTCCAGACTCTCCTGAGCAAAAGTAGGGTCATCCGTACCCACAAAGGATGCCATAAGGGTCTGTGAGAGGTCTACCAGGAAAGTGCTTCCAAATCTTTTCAGCTGTGTTCAGACCGTTTGCCCCTGCTTCCTGTAGCCACCATTGACAGAGAACCCTCGGAGGCCCGTGCTCAGCAGCCAGACACACATGGCCCTGGTACGTTGTGTCCAAGCAAGAACAGGAGCAAAAGCGGACAAGAGAATTACAGAAAATCAAACTACAGTTAAGAAAGGAAGGAAAGAAGGAAGAAAGGGAGGAAGGGAGGGAAGGAAGGGGAAAAAAAATCACTACTCTAATGAAAAAAATGCAATAATCTTTAACACAGGGGTGCCGGGGTGGCTCAGTCAGGTTAGCATGTGACTCGTGATTTCCACTCGGATCATGATTTCAGGGTGGTGAGATCGAGCCCCAAGTCGGGCTCTGCCCTCAGCAGGGAGTCTGCTTGAAGATTCTCTCCCTCTGCTCCTCTCCCCCCAATCCTGTGCTCTTGCTCTCTCTCTCAAATAAATAAACAGATCTTAAAAAAATAAATTAATTAAATAAAAAATGGGCAGAGGACCTGAAAAAATATATACAATAGAATTAGAGATCACTGGAGTAGAATAGAGAGCCAAGAAATAGAAGTATACATGTATCTAGTCATTTGATATGTTACAAAGGTGGTAAGGTAATTCAGTGACAAAAGATTGTTTTGGGGGGCACCTCAGTGGCTCAGTCGGCTAAGTGGCTGCCTTCAGCTCAGGTCAGGATCCCAGGGTCCTGGGATCGAGACCCACATTGGGCTCCCTGCTCAGCAGCGGAGAGCCTGCTCCTCCCTCTCATTCTGCCTGCTGTTCTGCCTACTTGTGATCTCTCTCTCTGTCAAATAAATAAATAAATAAAATCTTAAAAAAAGAAGAGAGAGATTGTTTTTTGTTGGTTTGTTTAATTAATAAATGGTGCTACAGTATTTTACCACTAGGTATTTACTCAAAGGGTACAAAATTCTAATTCGAAGGGATACATGCACCCCAATGTTTATAGCAGTATTATCAACAATGGCCAAATTACGCAAAGACTCCAAATGTCCACTGATAGATGAAAGGATAAAGAAGAAGTGGTGTGTACACACACACACACACACACACACACACACACACACACACACACACACAGAGTGGGATAAAACTCAGTCATACAGAAGAATGAAATCTTGCCATTTGCAATGACATGGATGGAGCTAGAGAGAATAATGGAAATAAGTCAGAGAGGTGCCTGGGTGGCTCAGTCGTTAAGCGTCTGCCTTGGGCTCAGGTCATGATCCCAGGGTCCTGGGATGGAGCCTCACATCAGGCTCCCTGCTCAGCGGGAAACCTGCTTCTCCCTCTCCCACTCACCCTGCTTGTGTTCCCTCTCTTGCTATGTCTCTCTCTGTCAAATAAATACATAAAATCTTAAAAAAAAAAAAAAAAGAAAAGAAAAACAATAAGTCAGAGAAAGACAAAAACCATACCGTTTCACTTATATGTGGAATTTAAGAAACAAAACAGATGAACATAGAGGAAAAAAGAGAGAGGGGCAAACCAGAAAACAGACTCTTAACTATAGAGAACAAAGTGAGGGTTGCTGGAGGGGGGTGAGTGGGGGGACGGGATAAATGGGTGATGGGGACTAAGGAGGGCACTTGTGATGAGCATGGGGTGTTGTATACAAATGATGAATCACTAAATTCTACATCTGAAACTAATATAACACCGTATGTTAACTAACTGGAATTTAAATAAAAACTTGAAAAACAAATCCCTGAAGGACTTTGGCAAAGGTGAAAAAATAAAATAAAATAAAATAAAATAAAATAAAATAAAATAAAATAAAATAAAATAAATGGTGCTGTAATACCTGGATATCCCCATGGCAAGAAAGATAAATATCGACCATTACTTCATATCATAAATAAAAGTGAACTCAGAATCAACCACAGACCTAAATACAAAAACTAAAAACTATAAAACCTGGAATAAAATAGAAGAAATCTTTATGACCTTGAGATACACAAAGACTTATCAGAACCAAAAAGCATAAATCATACCAGAAAATAATGATACACTTGCTTGATAAAAATAAAAGCATTTGCACTTTAAAGGCCATTGTTGAGAAAATGAGAGGGCAAACCGGAGACCGGAAGAAAATATTTGCAACATGTACATCAGACAAAGGATATAAATCTAGAATATATAAAGAGCTCTTACAGTTAAATAATAAGAAAACAAACCTAGTAAAAAAATTTGAACAGGGCTTCACAAATGAAATGATACAAATAGCCAACAGACACATGAAAAGATCCCTGTCATTAGTCATTAGGGAACTGAAAATAGAAACAACAATTATATACCACTGCACTCCCAGTAGAATGGCTAAAATTAAAGAGACTGATAGTATCAGTGTTGACAAATGTAGAATAACTGGAAATCTCATACACTGATCATGGGAGTGTAAAATGCCACAACCACTTTGCAACACAGTTTGGCAATTTATCCTATTCTATTCTATTATTTTTTTAAGTAATCTCTACACCCAGCATGGGGCTCAAACTCACAACTCCAAGACCAAGAGTCACAACATGTAAATTTTGGAGGGACACAAACATTGTCTATAGGACCACCTATATTTTTAGGTGTTTACTCAAGATAAATGAAAACATATGTCTATAAAAAGACTTGTGCAAGAATGCTGTATTTACCATTCTTATAGGACTAAAAAAAAATTCCATCAACAGGGGAATGGATAAATAAGTTGTGGAATGTCCATACAAGAGAATATTACTCAACAGTAAAATGAAATGAATCATGATACATAACAACATGGATGAATCTTAGAATGACATAGGAATATATACTGTAGGATTCCATTAATATAAAATTCCATAAAATGAAAACTAGTCTGTAGTAACAGAATTCAGATCAGTAGGGGACGGGGAGCAGGGAGCACGTGGGAAGGAATGGCTTGCAGGGGATCTATGGAAATTTGGGGAGATGTTGGAAATCTCTGATGTCTTCATTACTGTGGTAGTTTCCTAAGTGTATAATTTATCAAGCCTCAACAAATTGCTTTAAATCACTTTAAATAGGCACAGTTTATTGTATGGAAACTATATCTCAATACATTAAAAAAAAAATAAGAATAAACCAGAGCAAATTCAGAATAGGGTGAGGCGGCAAGAAAGCATTCCATCTAAAAAACAAGTGAAGATTCTTGAGGAACAGAATCTGACAGCTGCCACCAGATGTCTGGGAGACCATCAAAGGCAAGGGTCTGATTCTGTTACAGTCTCGTCACAAGGACCGGGACAAACTGATGAAATGTGAAGACAACAAACTTCATCTGGAAATGAAACACAACTTTGTAACCGAAGATAAAAACTGGCTGCCACACTGAAGAGGGAGTTTCTTGGTCCTGGAGGTCTTCATGGAGAGGCAGGGCAGAGAGGACTTTGTAGAAACATTTTTGGAAAGGTAGAGGTAACCCTTAAGACCTCTTCCAACTTGAAGATTCTAGAATTCTGCAAGACTAGAAGTTCCCTGTTGTTCCGACATTGGTACAGAAAACCCCAAGGTTGTATCATCTTGCTTTACACCAGTTGATCTTCCCCCAAGAAAATTAAAATGTCAGGAGAGAATTAAGGGGGAACTTTCTATCCTCTCTATTTGGTATCTGACTCCCCTCCTTTCTTTGGGTCCAGGAACACTCTCATTGGAGAGTGATGGTGTTTGGTTTTGCTCCTTTCTAAAAGTTCATATCGTCATGAATAATGGCCCTGAATTTAGCATAAACCACAGTGACTAAGTGGAGATGCCTATTGTAATTTGGGGTGGCTGACAGTTGAAGTCATCTTCACATGACATCTAACTCATACCTTTGCTGCTGGGTTGGAGGGATGCATGGGTGTAATCCTTAAGCATTATGACAAAACTATAAAAACTGCAAGAACTCATTCATTCATTCATTCATTCATTCATTCAATGAACATGTGAGCACCGTGTCGTACCAGGACACTGTCCTCCCTGATTTGACCGTGCGGGCACTTCTCATTGTTATTTCTAAGGATTGACCTGATTTAGGGAGGAGAATATTCACAAAAGAAGACATATTTTAGGAAGGTAAATAGAAATAAGACCTCGCAGGCGGCCCCGGCAGGCCTGGCCAGAGGGTCAGCGTTAGACTGCCAAATAGCTTAGGGTTTCTGTGGGTAATTTCTTATTAGATTCGACAGGTTCGGAAATCAAATCCTGTAAGCTAAACTCTATATAAAACAGGACACTTTCTAGCGGTGTGACCCTATGGTGGGAAGGAGAGCCATTCCCCAGGACTCTAGCCGTCAAGTTACTTCTTGCTGTAGCTCTCTCCTCTGTGGACAGGTCAGCGCTCATTAGCACCTTTGGCAGGTGCGAAGCAAGGGCAAAAAAGTAATTCGCTCCAATCCAACCACCTGTTCTCCCGCCAACAGCTCTCGCTCAGAGAGGGAAGGCGCAACTCATCTGGTTTGCAGCCTGATCTGCGAATTTTCAATTTCATTGATCTCACTGGCCCCGAATGGAAAGCATAATAAGGAGGTATGTTTGCATTTAGCACCTCCAAGTAACACCCTCCAGATACAATGGAAAATCTGTAGGTTAGCCAGAGGGAGAATAAGGGCCAATGTGTACTGGGTGAGGGACTATTCGTGAATCCTTGAAGAATAAGCAAAGGATCGGAAGCAAAGGCAGGGTCAGGCACAGGCAGAAAGACTCCTTTCCAGCAAATTCAGATCAGGCCCCGGGCAGCACTGAGGATTATTTAACTCCTTCTTAAAGGGAAATCCTGATAAAGAAGAGGCAGTGGGAAGTGTGACCACAGTAATATCTTTGCGGGAGAGCGCAAATTGAGTAATGTCCAACATATAATCAATGTAATGACTAATTTGAAAATGGGTTCTCTGACATATTCTCATTTTAATTTTTCACATGGTTAGTACCTTTTAAGTATATCATAGATATCTGTTTCAACCAGGAGTTGCAAAACTCAATTTGTCAAATTTAGAGTTCATTAAAAAATAAACAGTGAGCTCTGAAATGCTTTTATCTTGTATTTTATGTCAAATTTCTTTGATAAATTTAAAGTCCAAGCTTTCTCACATTTTAATTTTTTTGTCTATAGGCATTATGCCTTATTTAAAAGACTGACCTCAACATAAAATATGATTTTCTTTGCAACAAACAAGATGCTAAGTGACAATTGGCAATTTTTTTAGATTAAAATTAACAAAGTTAAGATTTAGATTATTTTCTCAAGCGTAAGTATGATCTTAGTTGAACTCAGGCTTCAGTTGGACTACTCAGGCAGAAAGCTGATCTGGATTGGAGATCCTTTAAAATAAATTCCTCAATATGACTTTCAAGGGCATTCAATAACAAAAGTAGATAAGAAAAATATTCTATTTACTATGCTATTTATACATCTAACCAGAACAACTCTGAAGACTAAATAAATTTCATGGGTAATTAATATCATTCACATATGCCTGAGATTAAAAGTTCTTCTTCAAAAGGACATACAATTTTCTCGGACGTCCCTACTCTGCCTCAGAGGGATGCTGGCCCCGTTGAACACATCTCTCCCAGAAAACCAAACAGGTCAAGTGCCATTAATCAAGGCAGAGCCCGGTGCCCATCAACCAGAACTGGCAAGTTTTCTAACAGAGTCCTGTCTCATCAGACATTTGGGGATAATTGAACTTACTGCCGTGGAAATTAAAACTGAAGTGGAAGATAAATATCCTATACCTACATATGCATATATGTGTACTTCATCTGTCCTTTTAACCCCTTTTTGGCTGGAACACTGTAAGACACATGTCACGTATCATGTCATTTCATCCCTACATACTTTGGTGCACATCTATAAAAAACAAACTTTATCTTACATAACCGTACACTGTTATCACATTAACAAAATAAATAATAATTTCTCAGTGTCATCTAATTCCCATCCATAATTCCATCTCCTTGACTATCTCACACCATTGTTTTATATGATCACATTGGGGTAGGAACAAAGCATACTACCCATCTTCATCTAGAACTGGCCACCCTCTTCCCTGCTCCCCACTCTTTTCAAGGCACTTTAATTTGTTACAGAAACTAGGTCACCTGTCCTATAGATAGTCCACTGCAAAATAATAAATATATATATTATATTATATATAGTACCATATATAATATAAAATAATATTTAAATCAATATTAATTATTTAAAATATTAAAATAATATTAAAAATATAATGTAAAAATTATTATTTTATATATATATATATACTGGTCTCTGAACCCAGTTCCCGCTAAGATTTTGCCTTTGACCCTGTTCCTGACACAGAGCTCCCAAATCCCATGGAATTTTCTGATAGGAGTATCTTTTGTTCTAATGGGCCCCTGGATGGGGGCAGGTGACCAGAAAGACCAAGCCATGATGAGATGTTTGGAATGTACGGCGCCACCCCCCATTCTCCAGAGAGGGGAGAGGAGCTAGAAATCAATCATTCCTATGTGATGAAGACTTTGTAAAAATTCCCAAACTATAGGGCTCACGGGGTTTCCACTAGTGAACACATCCACACACCTGCCAGGAGGTGGCATACCCAGCTCCACAGAGACAGAAGCTTCTGTGCTCCAGAACCTTCTGGACCTCACACTATGTATCTCCTCATTGTTCATCTCTATTCTTATGGTAAATTTCATTATTTCATACACTGGTGAAGGTTAGTGTTTCCTGAGTTCTGTGAGCTGTTCTAGCAAATTACTGAACCCAAGTAGCTATAGCCAGTCAGCCAGAGTACAGGGGACAACCTGGGACTTGCTGCTGGCATCTGAAGGGAGGGCAATCTTGTGGGACCGAGCCCTTGGCATCTCACACTAACTCCAGAAAGACAGTGTCACAATGGAAGTGAACTGTAGGACACCCAGGTGGTGTGGAAGAATGGGTCAATGTTGAAATAAACCCGTGCGTCTGGTGTCAGAAGTGTCACGGGTGTGATTGCTGGGTAAAGGAAAGCACTGAGCTTTTCCTGGACACCCAAGAAGACTTTGCATTTATGCAAAGCATCCTTTTGATGCTTACAGTACCCCATTTTGGGCAGCAAGACCCCCTTCTTGTGGCCTTCTCCTTCTTATGATGTCCCACTAGTCTCTGGACTTAGCATACCACCTAGCTCAAAGTAAGGACTCCTATAACTTTTATTTATGATCACATGAAAGCTAAACGTATGCCCATAGAAAAATGATCAACAAGAACACAAGTGTTCAGCTTATTCAATATATTTACATCATGAGAATTTTTCCAGTCCCCGCTCTGTAACAGGCACTATGTAAGGCGGCCAGATTACAAAGAGAGGTAAAGCACTGACCCTCTTCTTAGGAGCCTATGGGTTAAAGCTGCTGTTGGTGACAGAGCACTGTAGAACACAGGTGGGAAGCTCATGGTAAACCATTTACCGCTTGCCACAGATAAGTGTGGGGAAGTTTGCACATGACTTGCTTTCGAAACAATAAAGAGAACAGGTTCTACATTAGCCCTACACAGCTGCCAATCTCCATGCATCCCAAAATGCAGAGGACCAGGGATTAGACAGGCCTGGGTGTGCCCCATACATATGCATCGTTGTTTCAATGTGTCACGGTCTAAAGAATATGCTGGTCTAGTTTGAGAAACATATCCCCAGATAAACATAATAGAATGTGACGTTTCTAACAATGCTGTAAGAATATAGATGAGTGTATGATTTAAACAAATCTCGGTGAGAAGGGCTTGGAACAATGGGTGAAAACCAGTGTTGATGGAAAGAAGGAAAGCACATCTTTCTAGACAGGGAGATTGGTTTCCGCAAAGGCATAACAGTATGCCAACTATATGGGTAGCAGCCCCAGGTTTTTTTGTGTCCAGAAGAGAGAATATATTGGCAAAGTAGCAGAGAAAGTTTGGGTGGGGCGAGGCGGTGAAGGCACTGAATGCCAGGACGAGGAGTCTAGACATTATCATTAGGCTCTAGGGAACTGTCAGGCTGCTAAGCAAGAGTAATGTGGTTAGAACTGTGTTTTTTAAAGATAACTCAGGGGAAGCAGGAAGGGGAAGAAGGTTGATGAATAAAAAAGGGAAGAAAGAAAAAAGATGAGTTTGGAGCCTACTATCATCCACATGAAAAATTATAAGCCCTATAGGTATCCCTGAATTTGCCATTTAGAGAAAAGGAGGCAAAATTCAATCCTGAAGCACTTCAAAGGTGAAACCTACAGGATTTGGGGACAGGAAATGAGAGCTATCAGGAAGGGAACAGAGGAGGACTGTGGGTATAAACAAAAAGTGGTTGACATGCAAATGCATTTACTAACTAGCCAATTCAGAGTGCAAATTGATTAAGAATTAATACTGAGCATATTTGCAAAGAGGCAAGTTGCAACAAACGTCCCTGTGAAATACACTCATCGGGATTTCTATTTTG
This sequence comes from Ailurus styani, assembly GCA_002007465.1. Taxonomy (NCBI): domain Eukaryota; kingdom Metazoa; phylum Chordata; class Mammalia; order Carnivora; family Ailuridae; genus Ailurus; species Ailurus styani. The sequence continues at coordinate 1,756,576 of LNAC01000318.1, read as the reverse complement.
AAAATGCATGCAGGGCAACTAACATTTACAGTCTCTCCATTTTTAAATTTTAATGTTCCATCCGTAGTAAATTATGAATGTCCAGTCTGCCAGGATGCCATCCCTAGAGTCGAAGAAGGTTCCCAAATTTGAAGTATATGTTGCCTAGCAACCAGAGTCCCCTTGAGCAGAGAAAAACTGACATTTTTTTCCCCAGTAAAGTCTTTTACAGATCTAAAACAGGAGCAGAGGGAAATGATCATTAAAAACTGACCTTATGACTTGAGTTCAGTTAAAGAAAATTGAATTTGCTCAACCAGCAGGGGGCATCCCACATTTTCTAAGGAACCGTTCTAAAATCCTCAATGCTCGTTAGTGCCCATTTCCTCATCCTTGACTAATCCTAGCCCGTGATCACCTCTTCTCAACTGTGTAACCCCAGAGGAAAAGCAGTCCACTGTTCTACGGTCTTCCCCAAACAGACTGATCTAATCGTACTCATCACAACCTCGTTGAAGACACAGGCTCTGGCCCTTTCTGTCTGCATGGCCTTGAGCAATTCTTTAAAGTCCCATGCCTCAGTTTCCTCATCTGTAAAATGAAGAAAGTAACAGTACCTTGCCTCATAGTGTTGAGAACATTTAAGGAAGTTAATACATTTAAAGTGCTTGACAGAGTTCCGGCACATAGTGAGCATGCAATAATCCTTGGCTATGATTAATATTGCTTCTTGCACGTGTCCTCCATCCTATCTGGAGAGAGAAACACATAGCATTTGTTGTACAAATACTGGATGACTTTCTGGTTCTCTCCCCACTGCATCTACCCCTCTGTTCCACACTGTAGTGAAATATTCCTTCAGTGCCCCAAAGAACACGGGGATTGTCTGAGAGTTCTGCAGTTTGCAGGAGGATAAAGCATTCAGGAGGAACGACCCAAGATGTCTGCAAATTGGTGTGAGAAATCGGCAGTCTGTGGGCAATGGGCCTCAGTCAGCAAGCTCACCTGAGTCCAAGCATAGAGCTTCCTCTATGGCAAAATGTCTACCAACACATAAAAGAAAGGAGCTTTTGCTGGAAATGCTAAAGACTGTCTTAAGAAGAAAGGAAAAGGAGGGCGCCTGGGTGGTTCAGTTGGTTAAGTTTACCTTTGGCTCAGGTCATGATCCTGGAGTCTCAGGATCGAGTCCTGCGTTAGGCTCCCAGCTCCCTGGGAAGTCTGCTTCTCCCTCTGACCTTCTCCCCTCTCATGCTCTCTCTCCCCCTCTCTCTCAAATAAATAAAATCTTTTAAAAAAAGAAGGAAAGGAAAGGAAAGGAAAGGAAAGGAAAGGAAAGGAAAGGAAAGGAAGACAGGAAGATGAGCTGTGACAAGTAAAGAGGTGAGGAAATACCAGACACTTTTTGGGGTTATTCAGGAAGCTTTCCCAGAAAGACCACCAAGATGAGCGGGGGAGGGGGGCTGGTGCAGAACTCTCTCAAGATCCATAAGCCCCGTTCTGGTAGACAGAATGTGGCCCTCCAAGGATGTCCATGTCCGAAGAATATGTCCCCTTACATGGCAAGAAGGGCTTTGCCGGTGTGCCTAAGGATCCTGGATTCTCCTGGGTAATCTGGGTGGATCCACTGTAATCACAAGGAGGAAATCTACTGTGATCTACGAAGAGGAAGGCAGGGGAGTCAGAGAGGGATGTGTGACGTGGAAGCAGAGTCAGCGGATGCAGGGCTCTCACCAAGGACCCGACAACTTCTGGAAGCCACAGAAGTCAAGGAACGGATTCTCAACTAGCGCTTCCAGAAGGAACACAGTGCTGTTGACCCACTTCTGATGTTCAGAACTACAGGATAATAAAACTGAGTGGTTTTAAATGGCCCTGCTTGTGATCATTGTTACAGCAGCAATAGGAAAGGACTACACAGGGGAAGGGGGAGGAGCTTAGCGGCAAAGTCCACACCCACTCTCAGAATATGCAAATATGCAAGAAGGCAGCAGGAGCAGAAGTTCCCAAACCAAAGAAATTGGAGTACCATCTGCTAAAAAGTAATGGGTGGGTAGGGTGTTCAGAAGACGAAAATGGAACCAACTGGATGGAGCCTGATGGAATTTCACAAAGGGAAGTGACTGTTTCAGCCAATTAGGAATTGCAAGAGGGTATTTATTATTAGTACTAGTAGTAGTACCGTTCTGCTTTTTGTCGAAGGAAACTAAGGCTTTGAAAAGGATGAAAAGGACTCCTAGGTGTCTTGTATAACACACTTTTGCAGGTTTTCAGTCTTTCATCAACTTCGATTTATTATACAATCTGCAAACTGAAGAAAACCAATAATAATGCAAGAGATTTTCATCCACAGAGACGCACATTAGCAGCACCCTGTGGAATGTGATCCCTGCCCAGTGGCTGGATCCATTTTGCACCCACTTGTAAATCCACATCAGCGTGCTTCCTTTGCCCATACAGGTGTGGTTCTTGGATTTTTCCTTGGCACAAGTTGTATCCTCTTACTGGCTCCCTCAATGGATGACTTAAATAAAATCTTAGACACATGTTCATTTTACATGTATACAAGATTCATGATTTTTCATGTTTTCAAAAATGAATCCTGTAATATTTTATGAGGGCAGAAGCGTCCCATAACTTAAAAAGCCCAAAGATGTGTGTCTGTCTCCATTCCACCTTCCTGGGAGCTGACTTTTGGACAACAAATAGTAATGCCACAGAACCAGGAGCCACAAGCGCCAAAACTGTGCTACTTGCCAAAGATCGAGGTCGACACTGGGCTCTCCCTGGGCAGAGGACTTTGTACAGCCGGATAACTGCTGCTTCCAGACTGAAACTGATCAAAGGCTGGATACAGCAATCAGGTCGGGGGGGGGAGGTGAGAGGGTAAGAAATGAGGGCTGGCAGCAGGAAGCGTCAGTCCAAAGGATGCTTCCCCTTTGCCCCCGACCACACACAGACAATGCTCCCCCAACCTGGGCTAGGAGCGGCAACTAAGCATTCTTTCCTCTTTCCAACAACCTTGGCTCCTTGCCTCCAGGATGGGCAGGGGGGTGGAGGGCTGAGCTGAGGAAAAATTAAACAAAAAAAAAGAGAGAGAGAGAGAGAGAGAGAGAGAGAGAGAGAGAGAGAGAGAGAGACTAAGAAAGAAGTTGGGAAGAACAAATAAGTGGTCCTTGGATACTGTTATACATGATCGGGGCTAAAAGTAAGAAAATTTTAACCCCCGCAAATGGTTCAGGTTAAAATCCTAAATCAGCTTCAGAAGTGGCATGAGCCTAGTCATGGATGAGCATCATCACGGATTAGGAAACTGACATGCATATCCACATCCCAACCTTTGGAGCTGATGTCTAGTTGATGCCACAATAGCTGTTATCTCTCCCACATGGCCAAAGTGCCAAATATTTATAACGCTATGGAGACAATGGACATTTTTGCTCTGCTCCTACTTTATGGACAATGCTTTTGTTTTCTCTGTCAGCTAAACATTTGGTTCCTGGTTTCAAATGGGATTATAAAATACATTATCCCTCAGTAGGGAGTAAGTATTGGACTCTATTAAGTCCTTTCACTATGTATTGAGATTCTTTTTCTTCTATTTCTAAAACTATTAAGATGAGGTGTTATGCCAATGAATTACTTTATTCTGAGTTAGTGGTGCATTCCTAAAAGAAGCCTCTCCCATCTGGGGATGCAACATTTTGAATGCAGATAGGCACGTTCTGTCCACTAATAAATTCTTTTGGACTTTTGTGCCTCTATCGGCATTTTCTAAACCGTTCGGCAAGATGTTATTAAATGTGCGATGATTTTTTTTTTAGACGGGATTATTCTCCAGCTTGAGAAGTGGTGGGTTAAAACAATGTTAGCAGGTCTCTACTGCATACATACTTCGGTGTCAGGAAGAGGCTGGCATGCACTGTGAATCTCAAGGACAGGGAGAGAGCACACTGCATTTCCCAAACTTATTTGACTATGGAACCTTTTTCCAGCACATCTATTTACATTTCCCAGAACAGTATTCTGCAGATCACCAGTTTTCAAAATGCTGGGTAATTAGAGAGCAAGATGTGTTTATTTTGTCTGTTTGTTTCCGAAATAACTTATTGAGGCTTGGATCCCGGATCATGATTACCCAATAGAATAAATTCAGTAAATCTGTCCATGTTTCAGAAGGGTTTTTTAAATACGGGAGTCATCTCTACCTTGAAATTTGGAAAGAATTCACTGTGATTCTATCAGCTGTTTCATGGAAAGGGGAGCATTTTGACAAAGTGTATAAACTCTCCCTCAGCCCTGAGTTATCCTGCCCTCATCAAGTATCCTAATTTTATAAATTTAATTTATTTTGGTTAAAAAAATGTGTTCCTCTACTTTAAGATTAAAACTCGATTAGCATTCGTTGCATGTTCTCGTGTTGAAATAGGCTTCATGGCTACTGTCATGTACACATTCTCATTTCTAATTTTGTTCTATCTTTTTCCTTCCCTTGCTGAACAAAGAACTTGAAGTGACTATTGCAAAGGAGGAACCAGGCATTTTAAAAAAAAATGGCTGTTATCACTTTGGAGAAACTCATGGTCTAGTGAGAAAGACAGAAGCATAAACAGGGCGCCTGGGTGGCTCAGTGGGTTAAAGCCTCTGCCTTCGGCTCAGGTCATGATCTCAGGGTCCTGGGATCGAGGCCCGCATCGG
>LNAC01000318.1:1655792-1751883 GCA_002007465.1 Ailurus styani | reverse complement strand
GGGAGCCTGCTTCCTCCTCTCTCTCTGCCTGCCTCTCTGCCTACTTGTGATCTCTTACTATCTATCAAATAAATAAATAAAATCTTTAAAAAAAAAAAAGAAGCATAAACAAATAATTACAATCCCTCATAATAAGGCAGGTAATAAAGGTTCACAAACAGGCAGTGGAGCTGACAACATGATTAACACCCTGGAGGAATTGGTACCATCATCCAAGACTTTGGATCCTAAAAACCAATCAAGAACCACATAGCAATTTAGGTGGAGGCTACAAATCACACAAGAGAAGAGTGAACAACGGCTTGTGAATAAGGAGAGAAAGGAGGGAAGTCTGAAGAACATGGGGCACAGGTCAGCAGGAGATGAGGTTGGCAGCGTAAATTTGAGTCCCAGGTGTGAGCCTGTATCAGTTTCCTATCACTGCTGTAACAAATTAACCAAAGCTTAGTGGCTTAAAACAACACAAATGTATTACCTGGCAGTTCTGTACATCAAGAGACCCAAGGGGGGGTTCACTGGGCAGACATCAAGATGCCCATGAGGTGGTGTTCCCTCCGCACTCCAGGACAGAATGCTTCTTACCTTCTCCAGCTTCTAGATACCACCTGTGTTCCTTGGCGTGTGGCCCCTTCCTCCATCTTTAAAGCCAGCCCAGCACGTTCTTTCCTCTCTGACCCTCTGCTATCGTGATCGCCCTTCCCTCTCTCACTGTGCCCCTCCTGTCTCCCTCTTAAAAGAAGCCTTGGGATCACACTGCAAGTCACAAAGTCACAGGGGATGAGGATAATGGAAATCTTTGGGGCCCTCCTGAGACCTGCCTAGAGTCTGGGTCTCATATTGCAGGCAATAAGGGACCATGAAGATTCTGAAGCAGGAAAGTCCGATGATCAGAGAACAATAAAGCCCTCTGGTGGCAGTGTAAAAGACGGTCTGCGGAGGGCGGGGAGACAGGAGGTATGAGGACCTGCTAAGCTATAACAGGAAGGGAAAGCAAAGGGGAGGGAGGTGGGGGGTGGGCAAAATGCGTGAAGGGGCTTGGGAAATACAGGCTTCCGGTTATGGAATGAGTTCATCATGGGAATAAAAGGCGCAGGCTAGGGAATATAGTCAGTAGTACAGTCATAGCATGATATGGTGACAGGTGGGAGCTACGTGACGGGGAGCACAGACTGGTCAAATCAATATGTTGTGGGGCACCTGGGTGGCTCAGTCGGTTAAGCCACTGCCTACAGCTCAGGTCATGATCCTGGAATCCCAGGATCGAGCCCCACATTGGGCTCCCCGCTCAGTGGGGAGTCTGCTTCTCCCTCTGATCCTTCCCCATCTCATGCTTGCTCTCTCTCTCTCTCTCACTCACTCTCTCTCAAATAAAGTCTTGGAAAAAAAAAATCACTATGCTCTAATGCAACATTGTATGTCAACCATACTTCAGCTAAATAAATAAATAAGGTTTAAAAAATAAAATACAGGGGCACCTGGGGGCCTCAGTCATTAAGCGTCTGCCTTTGGCTCAGGTCATGATCCCATGGTCCTGGGATGGAGCCCTGCATTGGGCTCCCTGCTCAGCGGGAAGCCTGCTTCTCCCTCTCCCACTCCCCCTGCTTATTCCCTGCCCCGCTCTATCTCTCTCTAGCAAATAAATAAATAAAATCTTTAAAAAAGTAAAAAGAAATAAATAAATTCAAAGTAAAATACAAAAAAAAAAATACTAAGGCAAAGCAATAGTGAGCAGTGTCTACTCACTGAAACAAATAGATCTGGATCTTGGTGACCTATGGGACGAGGAGGGCAAGATCCAAACTCTCACAAGTGGATCAGCTTTGGGCAAAGAGGTTCTCCTAACGGTCCTCTTCCCTTTTGTCGCTCCCCCCATTGTACTCTTCATAATTCTCCCTCACTCTTTGGTGCCCCCACATAGTTTAGGTTAAAATCAACTCCTCGGCCTAACACACAGGGTACTTCACAGTCTGGCCCCGACCCGAGCCTCCAGCTGTCCTTCTGGACACTCACTCCATCCCAAGCCTCACCTTCAGCAAGACAAATCACTTTAGAGTTCCTATTACGCCATGTGGCACATTGTTAGGTGCCCTATGCGTGAGTTCAGACAGCCAGCACTGCCTGGACTGCCTGTCGTCTGTCCCAACAGTAACGATGCCCACATACTCATCTTTCGGGGCTTTGCTCCTCTGTGCGTTCCTTTATGACCCTTCAAGGGAGAATAACCGCTACCCTCTCCATCAGTGAGCCAGGCATGGGCTTCAATTACATAGACAAAGACACATACTTAGATCCATCATTCCCCCACTGCTTGAGAATGAGCATTCTGAAACCAAGAATAATATCTTATTTGTCATCCTAGCCTCAGTGGCTAACAGAGCCTCTAACATTTTATAGCCTCTAAAAACAATGTGTTTGGTGAATGAGTAAGCAAATCAAGGAAGAAAGACAAACAATAAAGTGAAGTCATCCTGAGTTCTAAGAGGTCCTATTTCATCCGCCAGCTGATGAATGGATAACCAAAATATGGTATGGCCATATCACGAAATACTACTTAGCTTAGGGAGAAGAATGGAGTACCAACACGGAAGAAATCTCGAGACCATTAGGCTGAGTGAAAGATTCTGGTCACAGAGGCCACTTAGTGCATGATTCCATTCATATGCAATGTCCAAAGCAATCAAATCCATAGAGATGGAAAGCAGACCAGTTATTAGGGCCAGGAGGGCCGCGAGGAGTGTGTGGGGTGGCGAAGGCTAATGGGTATGGGGTTTATTTATGGGGTAATAAAAGTGTTTTAAAATTGATAATGCTGATGGGTGTGCAACTATGTGATTAGGCTAAAAGCCACTGCCTTGTACACTTTAGATGGGTGAGTAATACGGTACCTGAATTATGTCTCAGCAGAACGGCTACCAAAAGAAACGGTGTCATATTTAGAACCAAAAGTAATTCACTAATGAGAAAGAAAGGATCAGAGAGGCATGGGCGGACAGACCCAAATAGGATTGGATATTCATCAGGCAGGCAGTGAGGAACAGGTTCATGAACAAGAGTTACATATATTAAACTCTTAACTATGTGACATTCACTGTGCTAGGCACCTCAGCTGTATTTTCTCCTTCAATTCCCATGAGTTAGATATTTTTATTCCTCTTTGCAGATGGGGAAACTGGGACAAAGACAACCCCAGTCCTTGCTCAACGGCTCACGGTTAGTAGGGGATAAAAGCAAGGATTTGAACTCAAGCAGACTTTCCAAAATCCACACCCTTGACCACGCTGCCTTGTTAATAGACTTGTGAGTATGTTGGATTTTTTTCCCTTCTCATTTTTTTGCAAGGGAGGATAATCTTTTAAAATTCCCTAGTTGAACGAATGATTTGTTTTCTTCAATAATGAAACTACTTAAAGCTATGGATTACCTCTGTGGAAGTTTTCAGTGAACTTTGGCCACCTGTCATTTGTAACTGACCTCATTTCTTGTCTAAATAATCTTTTTTTTCTCTATTTGATTTCCTTTTGTTGGTTTTTCACTATCAAATGGTAGGCTTGCTTCTTTAGATTTCTGTTACATTATTCCCAGAGGACGAGGCCTGCACAGTTTCCACGCTGAGCAATTTAATACATTTTCTTTGTGATCTAGTACAGTATCAAGTTTCGTTAAAAAAATCCAGAGACTCTAGAAAGGCAGGTTCCTTCCCTCTTTACAGCCTCATACTCCCTGGTTACAGGAAATATATTTTATTGTTTAAAGACTTTTGAAAAAGAAAATTCCAATTTCTTCTTAAATTGCTTTAAAAATAGCGCTGCCCTTCTCGGTAATCCATTCTTAATGCAAGCAACACACGTAGAAGTTAAAAGAGGGAGAACACATCTGAGTAATTCAAAAGACCAAGAAGCCAGCCATTTGTAATCAGATATTTCAATATTTTCAAGGCTTCTTACTTTAGCCCGATGAATGGCCATAAAAAGATAGAAACCTTCTTGTAAAAGACTTGGCTTTCTCTGCTTTTAAATAATCGATTTGACATTTGAATTCTGGCAAAGGATCGCAGGTACCTTGCTTTATTTATTACCTGAGATTAGATAAAAACATCACTGTTATCAAACCATACCAGGCTTTTTCCTAAAATAAGGTGCAATTATTCAAGCAAGGATCACTTTGTCCTGACATCAAAGTCTACAGGACAGGATTTCCAAGTATTTTATACATAGAAGCCTTTCTCCTTCCCCCCCCACCCCCTCCTCTCTCTTCCCTGCTTGCTACACTCCCTTCCCTTTAAAATAACCCACTCCCACCAATTCTTCCTTCCACCAACTGCTATATTTATACCATGACACCAGCCTACAAAAGAACAAGGAAGGACAAAAAAAAAAAAAAAAAATCGTATCAAAGTTGTGCCAGAGAAGAGCAGAAGGGTCCTCAGGGACCAGATCTGTCATTCCACATACTGTACAGTCAATACTGAAAGCCAATAGCTGCTCTATAACCCCAATGTTTGCCTTTACTCAGGCTGGGCAGACTTTCTTTTTATCACCAGGGACAGTCTAAGAGGTGCTGCACCCGGAGAAGGCTGTCCAGGTCAGCAAGCCCTCACCAATCCCTATGGTGACCTCTAGGGTCTCAAAGATACCCCCATGGAAGGAAGAAGCTGTCCAGAACCAGCTGAAGGATAAGGAGTAGAGGCTTAAATGGTAACCTCTAATGCCTACTCTCCCAGATTCCCATGAACGTCCACAAGCCAAAAAGATGGAAGCTCAGCTCACCCTCGAAGACTAAGCCAATGGTCAAACTACAGCCCAGGTCTAGATGCGACCTCCCCCACCACCCGCTCCCCAACTGTAAGACTGGATTGACAAGATCTACCCAGGTCTGGCTTCATGGTACCCCAGGCTCTGCTCATGAAACAAAGGCAGCGGGGCGCTTGGGCGGCTCAGTTGGCTAAGCGTCCCACTCTTGATCTCAGTTCAGGTCTTGATCTCAGGGTCATGAGTTTAAGCCCCACACTGGGCTCCATGCTGGATATGGAGTCTACCCAAAATAAACACACACACACACACACACACACACACAAAAACAAAAAAACCAACATACATACATAACATAAAACAAAACAAAACAAAACCAAAAAAAAAAGACAGCCAGCTGGGAAAGCTGGCAGGATGCTCTAGCTAACCTCTACTAACCACCCTTAGTCTTCACAAAACAGAAAACTGGGCTGCCAAGAAATGAACTTCGATGCACCCCAATATCTTTGCCCATCCTATCTCACTGTCTTTCTTACTGCATTCTAATGTTCAGCTAAATCAGCTCAAAAAGAGCCAAACGAATATGAAACGTGGGGAGTAAGAGGGAGTGGTAGGGACACGGCAACACATTTTTGAGGCAGCATACATAGGGACATACGCTTAAGACCCTTGGTTCTGCAGCCGGACTACCTGGGGTGAATCCCCGCATTACCAACTACTAGGTTGTCCAAAGACAGACAAATACCCTAACTTCTCAGGGTCTCATTCTCATCTGTGAACTGGAAGTATTACGGCACCTATCTTTTTCAAAAACATGGGAGGTCCCTGGAAAGCACATGGGTGTCAAGCACTTTACAAAGAATATCTCATATTATTTCATTTAATCATCACAAAAATGCTTTGAGTCCCATTGTACAGATGAACAAATGGAGGTTCACAGAAGCTAGGGAACTAGCCCCAGGTGATGGAGCTAGTAGGGCAGAGCTGGGACTTGAATGGAGATCTGACATCAAAAGAGGGGCTCTTCATCGATACCACACTACCCCCCTGAGAGACATGTCTCCATGGGTAAAGGACAACACGTGGGGACAAGGAAAACACCACCCTGGGTAGTAAGATACGGTGATGATGGTTGTTTTTCAAGTGCTCTGTTGGTTTAAAATAGGGGACACAAGATGTCTCCATGTCAAAGCAGTAGCAATATTAGGTGAAAGGTGACTAGAACCTAAGGTCTAGATTCAGAGCATCATACATCATGATTACTTACTTACGTACGCAGCTTTAGAAGGACAGCGGACCACCCATCACCCAAGATGACACAATGTGTAGCCTGGAACAATCCATATGCCCTGACTGTTGGCGAGAACTATATCTGGATAGACCTGGCTTTGAAATAGAGAGTAAAAACCGACAGCGAGGTCTATAAAACTATTTCAGAACCACATCCCAGAGTCTCAGGGGAAGAGCACACCTCAGGAGAATTCAAGGACACATGGGCTTCATGAAACAGGAGCAAAAACCTATAGCAAGAGAACAGCCTGCGTGAAAAAGAAAACAGGAGGAGATGAAGAGGGGTATGAGTAACACAAGAATTTTTAGAAATCAAAATGCAGGGATGCCTGGGTGGCTTAGTGGCTTACACATCTGCCTTTGGCTCAGGTGATGATCCCAGGGTCCTGGGATGGAGCCCCGTATCAGGCTCCCTGCTCAGTGGGGAGCCTGCTTCTCCCTCTCCCTCTGCCCCTCTCTCCACTCGTGCACATGCTTTCTCTCACTCTCCCTCTCAAATAAAAAAAAAATCTCTTTAAAATTTTCAAAAAGAATCAAAATGCACTTAAAAATCTGCCTGGAGGTGAGGCAAGACAGATATTGCAAAAAAATCAAATCAGGAATGTTAAGAATACACTTCAGAGGTTCTCCAAGAATGTAGAAGTAAAGGATAGAGAAATAAAAATAATGAGACTGATGGAAATCAAAAATCCATTTAAAAACTCCAATATGAAGATAATTGATTTTTTGGAAGAGTTGAACAGAACAAAAAACAACATACTAACGAAAAAAGGAATAGAAAACATTTTTTCTTGACCTTTAGAAAAAGCAGAGTCTATGAACAGAGATCCTCCTATGAATATATGCTGGCAAAATATTAAAATATTGGAAAAATTAAAACCATTCAAAGATCGGAGGGAAAAAATACTTAGAAAGGAACAAAAATCCGACCGACCCTGGCTTCTCAGCAATAAAATGTTCTAGAAAAGACTGGAACACTGTGTACACAGTTGAGAAAAAGATTAGAGACTGAAGGCGTGACCCAAGATTTTGAAAACACACTTGTGTAGTCTGACATCTATGAAAATCACATCCTTGGCTACTCCTGCTTTGAGCATATGTACCACCAATTACCATCCTTTAAAAAAGTCACTTTAAATTTATGGCAAAAACTGAGTAGGTCATGCTAAATGGAATTGTGCTTTTTCCCTTAATTATTTTGTCCCCAAACTCCAGCATCCAGGTAGGTTAGAGATTGTTGGGTTTTTTCGGGGGGGGGGGCTGCTCCGGGCCAGCTATGCTGTGATACTTCCCTAAGTGCCTCCCCTCTCCTTGCTTATTTTCCGGGACCAGGATCACATCCTGAACCCTACAGCTCACACCAAGTTTTATGACCACTTCAAATAATAGCAGGTGCTTCTCTGTCCCATTGTAATCAGCAAACACTAAATTATTCACACTGCTGCACACCGTGTAAGAATTAACACAAAGAGCTTTATTTTTCCTCTCCTAAAACAGGACTACTAAGCAATTTAAAATGTGTTTGCATGTGAAATGTGAAATCTGGGGGTTTTTTCCTTAGTAGTTAGTAACATTTTTTATAAATGCAGTAATACATGGGCAATGCTGAAAATGCAGAGAAGTACCAAGGGGGAAATAAGCACCCATAATCCCAATACCCAAAAAGAAATACTGGTAAATTTCATATTGTTCAAGCAACATTTCCATGCACATCCTCCTTATGAAAGTACTAATTTTCTTATTAATGGTATTTAGACACAATTTGTAGTTTCCAGTTTTCTTTATTCACAAAATAGCATATGATTTTTTAAATTCCCATATCAAAAAGTAATATTTGGAATGGCTGGACAGTATTCTATCCTATGAATAACTGATTTAGGGTCGACTTAATCCCTGATCATTGGATTTCTATTTTGGACATCATAGGAATTATACTATACATTATATATTATATTATGCTATGAAATAACTAAAAACTTGGGTTCAGAAGAAAATTTTCCTGAGATCAAATTCCTATTCCACCATTTATTAGCCATGTGATTTTGGCAAAGTCATTAAAGTTTGTGCCTGTTTCCTGCTAAGCAAAACGGGGATTATAACAGTGTACCAATTAAATGAATTAACATATGTAAAGGCTATAGAACACTGCCCACGAGAGTGTGAACGGTATAGGTTTAGGTTGTTCTTTGTCCAGTTCTTTGCTACAGTGTGGAATGAGCTTCTATGTGTATTTTTTAAACTTATACAATTATTTTTTAAGATAAAATTCTTAGAAATGGAAGTGCTGGGTCCAGAAGCAATTCACATTTTTAAACTTGTGTACATATTGTCTAATTTCACACCAAAAAGTTGTACAATTTTATCCCACCAACAAAGAATAAAAACAGAATGAAAATGCCTATTTTCACACAGCCTTGCCAACAGTGGATATCTACACTTTTTTCCCCACAGCTTTGCTAAGATAATGGATGAAATTCACATTTTGTTGCCTTATTTTGCATTTCAATTACCAATAAAGCTGTCCATTTTTTCTGAAGGCTTACTGGTGATTTTCTTACGCAAAGCCTGTTCACATTCTCTGACCAGTTTCTGTTAGGAGTATTCTCCTGCTGATTGTCAAAAGACTTCATGTATTAGAATAAACATTTCTATTATATGTTAGAAATATTTTACTTCGGTTTGTCATTATCATTAGTTATTACAAACAGATTTGTTCATAATTTTTCACATGAAAGGATGCTCAATGTCCCTTATCATCTGGGAGATACAAATCAAAACTATGAGATACCACCTCACACCAGTCAGAATGGCTAAAATCAACAACAAGAAACAACAGATGTTGGCGAGGATGAGGAGAAAGGGGAACCTTCTCACACTGTTGGTAGGAATGCAAACTGGTGCAGCCACTGTGGAAAACAGTACGGAGGTTCCTCAAAAAATTAAAAATAGAGCTACCTTATGATCCAGCAATTGGACTACTAGGTATTTATCCAAAGGATACAAAAATATTAATTCAAAGGGGCACATGCACCCCAATGTTTATAGCAGCATTATCAACAACAGCCAAATTATGGAAAGAGCCCAAATGTCCATTGACTGATGAATGGATAAAGAAGGTGTGGTATAATATATACAATGGAATATTACTCAGCCATCAAAAAGAATGAAATCTTGCCATTTGCAACAACATGGATGGAGCTAGAGAGGATTATGCTAAACGAAATAAGTCAGAGAAAGACAAATACCACATGATTTCACCCATATGTGGAATTTAAGAAACAAAACAAATGAACATTGGAGTAAAAAAGAGGGAAAAACCAAAAAACAGACTTTTTTTTAAAGACTTTATTTATTTATTTATTTGACTGAGAGAGAGAGAGAGAGAGAGAGAACAAGGAGGGATAGCAGTGGAGGGAGAGGGAGAAGCAGGCTCCCTGCTGAGCACTGAGCCCAATGCAGGGCTCGATCCCAGGACCCTGAGATCATGACCTGAGTTGAAGGCAGATGCTTAAACAACTGAGCCACCCAGGCGCCCAAGAAACAGACTCTTAACTGTAGAGAACAAACTGATGGGTACCAGAGGGGGATGGGTGAAACAGGTGATGGGGATTAAGGACTGGACTTGCCATGATGAGCACTGTGTATAGTATGGAATTGCTGAATCGCTAAATTCTACATCTGAAATTAATATTATACTGCATGTTAACTACCTAGAATTTTAAAAACTTGAAAAGAAAAAAATAAACAAGAAAAATATCTTTTAAAAAGATTTGCTCATAATTTTTTATATTTTTAAATGCTTTACATTTATAATTCAAACCTACCAAATTTTTCCTGTATAATTTATGACTTTGGGGTTATAATTGGAAAAGCATTCTCAAACCCAAGTTTATACAAATTTTACCTACACTGCCATCTCTGACAGCTCTTCATGATTTCATATTTTATATTTAACTCTTTAATCCAATTTATTTTATGCTTCAGTGTAAGTAAAGAAACTGACAATTTTCTTCCCAAACATGAACCCATTCTCCCAACCATATTTAGTGAGTATAGTTTTAAAGTGAATTCTATGGAAAGTCAGGCATGGACTCCAGGGTTTGTAAAAAGATTAAAAAAATAATAAAAGGAAATAACAAAGTAAAAAAAAACTAAAGTGAATTCTAATATATGGATGAGCAAGTACCCATTATCCATTCTGTTTTTGTGTTTTTACTGACTTAATTGGCTCTTCCAATAATATTTTTCAAATGAACTTTAGAGTAATTCTGTCACACTCCCCCAAAAAGTCCAGCGGGAACGTTGGGGCTGTTGAAACACAGCAGCTGTTATGCCATTTGTTTTGAACTCTCCTTCGACAATATATCCACATACTGGGTCTTCGCTGTCTGCCCTCTGTATTGACAACCTCATGAGTTAGCTTCAGGCCCTTGCGCTCTGTGTTCTAGGGTTTTTCACGAACCCATCATCCTTATCACTAAATAGGTTCCCTGTAATATCCATTCTGCTCCTCACTTCTTCTAAGTCTACGTACCAGCTTTGCCTCCAAATGCTTGCTTCCTTATATTCCCTTCTAAATTTTGCCAAATTCATTTTCGTCTTGGTCTGTTGCCTGATCATATAAGCTTATCTTTCTTATATTTTGTCTCTTGTTTTAGGGTCTCTGGTGTCTTAAGTTTCCTTATGACTAAAACAGATGCTGACTAAAATTTGTTTTTGAACAAAAATCTGTTTTTAAATAGGCCCTTTCTTTACTTCTTGCAGGATATTTCTCTCCATTCATGTTGCAGATTTCTTTATATGTCCCACATTGAAGGTTCTCTTATACCTGCTTATCCAGGCTTTGTGGGGAATAGATTTATCCCCATATTTTTCTCAAATCTGGCCTCTTGGAAGCTGGGAAACATGGTGAATGACTGAAGTTTATATATATATATAATATATATATACACACACACATATATAATATATATATAATTATTATATTATATATAATATATAATTGTATATAATATATTGTATATAATTATATATATTACATATATATTATATAATATATAATTTTTTAGATTTTATTTATTTGACAGAGGGAGACACAGTGAGAGAGGGAATACATATTTTTATAAGAAATAAAGACTAAACAATCTACCCAAAAGCAGACGTCATCTATCATTAAGTCCCTGTTTCTATCACTGCCTACTGAAAAGTCGTTGAAACTGTTCCTATATCATCTTAATCCAACATCTGTATATGTGATAAAATATCAAATATTAAAAATATGACACAAAGGAAAAGACTCTGAAGAACCACTCGAAATGATCTGATCTTGGTACCATGGCTAGTGAGGACCTGGTCCCTCTCTGATTTCCTCTCCTTCACTCTTACTGTGCTTTGCCACTCTGGCCTTTGGTCTCTCAGTCAAGTGCAAATGTTTTCCCACCTGTGAGTTCTGAATTGAAAGGAATGCCCTGCCCTTGGATATTCCCACGGCAGACAACTGCTCATTTATCAAGTCCCCCTTCAAATGTCCCTCCCTGACCATCATCATTGCCCCTCCTATGTCATTCCTATGTCACAGCCGTTTTCTTTTTCTCAATAGCATTTGCCAGTAGCTACAAATCATCATATTTATTTATTGTACGTCTCCCCCTGTCAAAAATATAAACCTGTACGAGCAGAGACTTTGTCTTTTCATCACTTTAAGTCCAGAATCTAGAATAGTTTTGTGTAAATAGTGGACACATGAGACATGTTTGTTGAGTGAATAATGGTGATATAAAATAGGCAGGATTCCGGGTGATTTTCATTTTTCTCTTGTCTTTATTTTTCATCTTTTATAATGAATATATATTACTGTGCTAGTTTAAAAATTATACTCTGGGGGCACCTGGGTGGCTCAGTGGGTTAAAGCCTCTGCCTTCGGCTCAGGTCATGATCTCAGGGTCCTGGGATCGAGCCCCGCATCGGGCTCTCTGCTCAGCAGGGAGCCTGCTTCCTCCTCTCTCTCTGCCTACTTGTAATCTCTCTCTGTCAAATAAATAGTAAAATCTAAAAAAAAATAAAATAAATGATGCTCTCAAAGAGTACAGGCAAGATGTTTAAAAAAAAAATTATACTCTGAAACCTGAAACTCTGAAACTTTCCAGGCAATTTTATACATACAGTTGGTTTCCAAAGTTTTAGCAACAAATCCTCTTACAGAATCTTTGCGGATTCTTTCAACATATAAAAGAGATAAAAGCAGTATTTGGTCATTATCAATGTATTTTGAGGCTCAGGTTATAACACCTGCTTCTTATAAAAAATCACCTAATATAACAATGAAGCTCTTTAATGAAACCTTAAATTTTAAATTGAGCGGTGCGGATTAAAGTTTCTGCTCAATGACAGCTTCAGGTGACCTTCACTTATTTTAATTTAGCTGTTCAGTACTGACAAAAATCCTGATTCACATAGATAGGCACTTGCAAATGGTAACCACTTTTAGTGAATTACCTGTTCTTAGGATATTCTTAAATAGGGATTATAGGAGAAAAGTTATTCTTTTTTTTTAAAGATTTTATTTATTTATTTGACAAAGAGAGAGAGATCACAAGTAGGCAGAGAGGCAGGCAGAGAGAGAGGAGGAAGCAGGCTCCCCATTGAGCAGGGAGCCCAATGTGGGCCTCGATCCCAGGACCCTGAGATTATGACCTGAGCCGAAGGCAGAGGCTTTAACCCACTGAGCCACCCAGGCGCCCGAGAAAAGTTATTCTTAAGCTTTATACAATCACAAATCAACCAAGCTACACACATTCTCACACTTGTAGTTTCTGATAAATTTGATTTATAATGCATTTGACTGTGCGTTATTTTCATTATAGCTCTAAATAGATTGGAATGTATTTCAAATACTAAATATGTATAAAACCCTTAATCGCTGAAGCATATCCATGGAAGATATTGTCAAAACCACAGGGATATACCTCCTACTGGCAATTTTGTAAAAATCAACGCACAGAGCAAAAGGAGTTGAAAAAAATGCATCAATATATTCACGGTAACCATGGTTCTATCTCAGTCGTGGAATACTTGGAGACCTTTAGCCCTGTTTTTACTTTTTTGAATTTTCTAGGGACTTTTTAAATGTATGTGTATTAACTTGTTTTTTTGTTTTTAAAGATTTTATTTATTTATTTGACAGAGAGAAACACAGCGAGAGAGGGATACACAAGCAGCGGGAGAGAGAGAGGGAGAAGCAGGCTCCCCGCTGAGCAGGAAACCCGATGCGGGCCTCGGTCCCAGAACCCTGGGATCATGACCTGAGTCGAAGGCAGACACTTAACAACTGCACCACCCAGGCGCCCCTGTGTATTAATTTGTAACGGGG
Source organism: Ailurus styani (assembly GCA_002007465.1). Lineage (NCBI taxonomy): Eukaryota > Metazoa > Chordata > Mammalia > Carnivora > Ailuridae > Ailurus > Ailurus styani. The sequence goes on along the minus strand of LNAC01000318.1, from coordinate 1,738,476 downwards.
GGATAAAATTATTCTTAAAAAAGCCAATGTGGGGCACCTGGGTGGTTCAGTGGGTTAAAGCTTCTGCCTTCTGCTCAGGTCATGATCTCAGGGTCCTGGGATCCAGGCCCGCAACAGGCTCCCTGCTCAGCGGGGAGCCTGCTTCCTCCTCTCTCTCTGCCTGCCTCTCTGCCTACTTGTGATCTCTCTCTTGCTGTCAAATAAATAAAATAAAAAATCTTTAAAAAAACAAAAAAAGCCAATGTGAATGAATCCCACAAACAGAATGTTAAGCTACGGACGCCAGACACGATATAGACCCTTTGGTTCCTTTTACACAAAATGCAAAAAAAGGAGAAGTAAATATACAGGATGAGAAGTTAGTGGCTGGGGGGCGGGGGGTGGGAGGCATCACCACCCTGAGCTCTGAAATTGGTCCCAATCTCCTCCTCCTCCCCTCCCCTCCCCTCCTTCCTTCTTCCTACCTGTCAGTGGTTTTCAGTACGTTCACAGATCTGTGTGTAACTGGTTACCATAACAGTCAACTTTAGAACATTTCTATTCTCTCAAAAAGAAACTCCATACCCTTCAGCTATCCTCCTCCGTCCCCAGCCCTAAGCCACCTTCTGTCTTTGTAGATTTCTCTATTCTGGACATTGTGCATAAATGGAATCATTTACGTCTGGATTCCCTCCTTTAACATACTGTTTTCGAAGCTCATGTCTTTTTCTTGAACCAAGAAAATGCTGGTCACCCCACTTTGCAAAAGTTATCTGAGCTGGACATTATGCTCTATGCCCTTTCTGTGTGCATGAAATACTTAACAAGAAAAATAATCCAAACAATAAAATTTAAAAACACAATCCAAAGAAGGGGTTCCAGCAATGTCCCGAGGCTTCCATTGCTGAAGATGCTTTCCCTCCCCTAAACTCCCTATCTGCCATAGGGGACCCTTCCCAGCCCACTCACCGTGCTGTCTCCCTTTATCCTACTAAAAAGGACAATCAAAGGTACAGAAGTTTGCTCGCACTAACCAACCCCATCCCTCTTCCCCTTTCAGTCCCACCATCCAAACCACCTCCTGGCACGCTGATAGGGGTTTTCTACAAGGTTCTCGGTGTATGCTGGCAGTTCCATTTTTCCTGGTCTCCCCCATCGCTACCCCGGTAAGACTTCTCTTGCGTGTATTCTACGCCCTGGGAGTCTCGTTACATGCAAAGAATAGATTATTTTGTGTTAAGATATTTTGAGCTGTCAGAGTAATCATTCCAAAATGAAAATTTAATTGTTACACCTCTAATTAAATCTTCCCCAAGGCTCTCCATTGCCAACAAAATTAACTCAGGCTCCCTGTAGCCTAACCCTCAAGGCTCTCTCTGATCTGTCCTTTCCCACCCCTCCAGACCTCAAGTCTCTGCCCCGCTTTTCCTACCCTATCCATGATCCCGTCGTGGGAAGCTATGTTCCTCAATTCCATGCTCCAGACAGGGGAAGTCTTGTAGAGTTCCCCAAACCAGGCAGTGTTCTGTACAACTTAGCTTTGGCGAAGCTCTTCCTCCTGCATGAAATGCCCTTCCCTGCCAACCCCTTCCCTGTCTGCAAACATCTGCTCATCTTATGGGTCCGCTGAAACACCTCCTCCTGCCTCTCTCTGGCAGCTTCTCACCTGTGCCTTACAGAGCTCCGTTTCTCCTACGTCACCACCTAGGAGAGACTGTGTGGAAGAGCAGGTGTCCCATCTCCTGGCTTTGGGCACAATCTCTTAATCCCCTGAACCTCAGCATGTCCATCAGTAAAATGATGATCTGGAGAGGGTTGCCTGGGGGGCTCAGCCGCTTAAGCGTCTGACTCTTGGTTTCGGCTCAGGTCATGATCTCAGGGTCATGAGATCAAGCCCCACATCCGGCTCCGTACTCAGCGTGGAGTCTGCTTCTCTCTCTCCCTCTCCCTCTGCCCCTCCCTCTCGTGCTCACTCACTTTCTAAAAATAAGTAAATAAATCTTAAAGAAAAAAAAAGATTAGATGTATAGAAACAACTCAACAGATCCTCTCAAGAATCAGATGAGAGAACACACCCAAAGCACGAAAAACAGTGCCTGGCACATCACGAATGTTCAACAAATGGCAGCTATTATTATAAAACTTAATTGGATGTGCTCGTTCATATTTCTGTCCCATGCTTCTAAAACGTGAGCCCCTTGAACGCTGTCTTCTTCAGCTGAGCTGTTGGTTGAGGACGTGACAGCCTGCAAAGGGGGTCAGGCCTTGGTTTGAATAGACCCCCTACCCCCCAGGAGCTGGGCCAGTTTCCACACCTCTAACATGGCAAGACAGGAGGCTGCTAAGAGGAATACGGAAGATAATGCTAGCAAGCACTTGGCGCACTTTCCGGTCCACACTGAAGACACAATAAATTGCTTTATAGATAATTTAAAACCTGACTCATAATAGATGTTTGACAAACAACCTCTTTTATGGGTTCCAGACACGTGACTGTTTTACACTGCAGGAGCCTTTGTTTTTTCTTAAGTACCGCTGAGGGGCTGATCCCATCCAGTTTGGAAGTGAGGAGGGAAGGCCTCGTGGGCGCTGACGAGGAGGGCCCCACCCCCCACCACAGTGACTCCAAGATAGCTCTTGCTTCCTGGGGCAGACGTTGAAAACCTTACCTAAAATGAACACACTGCTCAAGAGGGGAGCATATGGGGCGCCTGGGTGGCTCAGTGGGTTAAAGCCTCTGCTTTCGGCTCAGGTCATGATCTCAGGGTCCTGGGATCGAGGCCCGCATCGGGCTCTCTGCTCAGCAGGGAGCCTGCTTCCCCCTCTCTCTCTGCCTGCCTCTCTGCCTCCTTGTGATCTCTCTCCCTCTGTGAAATAAATAAATAAAATCTTTAAAAAAAAAAAAGAGGGGAGCATATGAACCTCCACTTAGTTCCAGCACAGGACACCTTCCCACCAACCCACGCGGGGATCACCCTCAGCACGGAGAAACTCCTGGAGGGACATTTCTGCCTGGGGAGACAAAAAAGGCAAACAAGATTGCCCAGGGCCTGACCCCCCCAGGGCCCTCCTGGCTGCTGGACCCTCATTTCACAGAGCCTGGGATCAGATGAGCAATTTCCACTCCAAAGGCAAATGAGACAATGGGGCTATTTCAGCAGAAATCCTTGTAGCACTAAGACGGTTCTATCACACCTCATTATGATAATTGTTAATGCAGTTCATGTCCTAATTAAAAACGACTAAAATCTGTTAACCCATCATCCTTGTTCTCCATTTATAGCAAGTTGCCCAGGATGGTCACTGTGCCCTCTGAGTCAGAAGAGTCCCAGAGGCCATCTTTTAAGACCAGGGAATTTTCTGGATCATTTGCTTTGTGTCTTCACCTGGGTTCCCTAAACAACAAAGTCAGAGGCCAAAGCTTTTGGGGTCAGAAAAGGCAAATCTAGAGAAGCACAAAGCAGATGAGCGATTGCCTGGAGCTGGGAGTGAAAGGGGGAACGACCGCCAATGGCCCGAGGGGTGTTTTGGGGTGATGGAAACATTCTAAAACTGGATTTTGGTGATGGTGGCGCAGTGCTGTAAATTTTCCAGAATATAAATTATACTTTAGTAAAGCTGTTAAAAAAAAAAAAAAAAAGCTTAAGGGCTAACACTTTACTGGGGGGACAAAATCCCAGAAAAGCAAGCGTGACAGGAAAGGGGAACCTGGCAGGAAAGGGGGGCCTCTGAGGGTCTGCATGTCCATGCCTCCTCCCCGACACCTTCATGACGGTGCTCTGCTCCAAAACTGTGTTCCAGGGAGGGAGGGAGAGAAACGCACCCACCAGCTCCAGCCCCCCTGCACCACTGGGTTGCACGTGAGCCCAGAAAGTTCACCAGCTCCTCGCCCTTTAGGGTGACTGAGGTGAGGGACTACAGGTGCAAGGTAAAGGCCCCCTCGGGACATGCACTTGGCCAGCTGAGGGCCTGGGAGCAGCTGGCACCGGGAGCCTGGCCTCTCGGATAGCAAGGCCGGAATGCGTGGATCTGCAAGGTGCCTAGGCCGGATCTCGTCCACACTGCGATGCCCGCCCTGCCAGATGACGTCACATTTCCACGGGACTGGCCCAGACAGCAGGGGCAGACCGCTCAGCACCTCTCCCAAACGTGCGAGGCAGGGGAGGGAACGGGCAGTGAAGCCCCACTGTGAATCCCTGGTGTCCCATGATCCTTCCAAGAGCTGAAATCAAGATACAACTCCTCATGTAACTACCGCCTGCATGGGAGCAGCCTGGACCGCACCGCCGGGATCTCCCTCCGGGTCGGAACCTCCGGGGGCCATGGCCCCCCTCTCCGGGCAGCCCCAGCCGGCGGTGCCTGGGCCTGGCCACTTCTACCCCACATGGGCCTCCTTCATTGCGCTCCAGACTCCAGAACTGCCCATTGATCTGGCCAAGACCATATCAGGTCCTCATCACGGAGGGAGACTCCCTGTGCAGTGCTGCTTTGGGCCCCTTGTGTTTCACGGCCCTTATGCCCACCCTCCCCCCTGATGTGCCTTGCACACTCCATCCCAGCCTCTGCTTCCAGGGAGACCCACACCTGGAGCACTGAACAGCTGCTGCAATGCCCCCTTTCGAGGCACACCCCCCAACGCGCACCTGCGGTCGGTTAGATTCCCACTTCCGAGGCAAGGGTTCCCATCCTGGAGTTCATGAACCCTAAGGAGACACAGTGCATGGCGGACAAGGTGTAAGGGGCTGGAGTCTGTTAGAGGAAGGCCAAATCTTCTGAGAAGGGGTATGCGTCCATTTCCTCTACCTGCTGAAAAAAATTGCTACAAGCTTGGGGACTTAAAACAACAGAAAAAAAAAATTACTGTCTTACGGGTCTAGAGGTCACAAATCTGAAATGGGGCTCACTGAGCTAACAGCAAGCTGCGGTCTGAGCTGAGATCCTTCTGGAGACTCTGGGGGACAGTCTGTTTCCCTGACTTGCCCCGCTGCTGGAGGCGGCCTGCACGCATTCCTTGCCTCTAGGAATGGAACTTCTACCTTCAAAGCCAGGGACAGCTAAGGTGGTTGAGACTTTCTCCTGCATCCCATGGATCCTGACTCTCCTGCCTCCCTCCTTCCCTTCTAGGGATGCTTTATGTTGGGCCCACCTGGATAGCCCCGGAGAATTTCCTTATCTGGAAGTCAGCCAACTCACAACTTCATTCCATCTGCAATCTTATTGCCCCCTTACAAGGTAGACCATATTCACATAACCCAGGGATTAGGATCTGGGCATGTTCTCCCTGTCACAGAGCACATCCCAGGTGGAAGGTGTCTTGACCCTCGGGAGCTGGAAAAGGATCAGCGTGGACACCCCTAAGAAGCACGGCGTGAGAAGCTCTGACCTCCACATCACTTCCTTTCCCTCACCTGTCTTCTTGCTCTTGAGCTCTGACGAGAACTGGGGCTGGGGAGAGCCACTTTCTGGTGGGCAGTGGACACCAAACTGGGCCAGATGTGCCTCCGATCCCAGAACAAAGCAAGGGACAGCGGAGCTGAGTATTTGTTCCCAAGCTCTTTCTCCAAAAGAGGGACTTTTTCCACACGGTTCAAGCAATGTGAGAATGTGACAAAAAGTTAGAGAAAATAGTGAGAACACCAGAGAGGACTCAGAGAGGTGGCAGTGATGTCTTTTGGGGGCACTGATGAAGCTGTGGGCCTGTCCCACCTCCAGGCTCCCCCTAAGGCTGAGTTTACTCCACTATAGGACGTGGCCAAATGTGGCGGGGGGGGTGGTTCTGGGACACAGAGCCAGCCAGCTTCTCAGAGAGCGACAAAATTAGGAGCCTCAGGGAGGCAGCAAGTCTGGGACCGGGCATCCTGCAGCTCGTAGTATGACTAACACCAGCCCCAAACATTACTATAGAAAACAACTCTATAAAGCCCTTGTCCAGACCAATAAACTCTCTCCCTGGCCTTGACATCACTGTTTCCATGGCAACCAGTGCTCTCCCAAGAACAAAATATGGGAAACTGGGAAAAAAAAAATCAAAACTGAAGGTGCTAAGTTCTGCCAAATAAGTGAATTGGCCAGAAAGCCAAAAAAAAAAAAAATTCACAGGTCATAGTCAAGGAAGGTCTAGGGGAAGAAGGAGAGACGTAACAAGTATCTTTGGGTCCAAACCAGTGTGTCTGGAAACAATGATTTCTGCTTCATTGTGATTTATTGCTTTCTTTCTTTTTTTTTTTAAGATTTTATTTTTATTTGAGACACAGAGAGAGAGAGAGAGAGAGAGACAGAGCACAAGCAGTGGGAGCGGCAGGCAGAGGGAGAAGCAGGCTCCCTGCCAAGCAAGGAGCCTGATGTGGGGCTCGATCTCAGGACCCTGGGATCATGACCCTAGCTGAAGGCAGGCACTTAACCGACTGAGCCACCCAGGTGCCCCGTGATTTATTGGTTTCTGTACCCAGGAGTGGGGGACTGGGTGGGAATCTCTACCCTGGCCATGGAGAAAACAGCACGTTCGAGGAAGAAGTGTCCCCAAGCAGACATGATCTTGCTTTAGTACACAAGGTCTAGACAAACATAATTGTCCTTCAGAGAAGCAGAAGGAGACATCTGGAAGAAGGGAGGCAGCGTGGTAATCCAGTCCTTCTCAGGGACATGAGTGGATCTGACCCCACAACACAGTCGCTCTGACGTACCATCTTCGTCTGCTCAGAACGCTATAACCACCGGCTCGGGGACTCAGATAACAGACATTTATTTCTCACAGTTCTGAAGCCTGGAAGTCTGAGACCAAGGTGCCAGAAGATTCGGTTCCCGGGGAGGACGTACTCCCAGGTTGGTGGACAGCTGCCTTCTCGCTGTGTCCTCACAGGGTGGAAACAGGAAGCTCTGGTGTCTCCTTCTCTTCTTTTAAAGGGACTAATCCCATCACCCGGAGCCTGCCTTCGGGACCTCCTCGCGACCTAATCACGTCCCGAAGTCCCACCTCCTAAGACTACCACCCTGGGGGGCTGGGCTTCAATGGATGAATTTGTGGGGGTTGAGGGGGACAAAAACAGGCTTTGTGTCCACCATGTGATTCTGCTCTGTAGGGTGAGTATGCCTCATTATCCTTTTGGTGGTCCTTTGGCTAAATTTGCCAAATCTGTTTTTTTTTTTTTTTAAGATTTTATTTATTCATTCATGAGAGACAGAGAGAAGCAGAGGGAGAAGCAGGTTCCCCAGTGAGCAGGAAGCCCGATGTAGGACTCGATCCCAGGACTCCAGGATCATAACTTGAGCCAAAGGCAGATGCTTAACCATCTGAGCCACCCAGGCACCCGACCGAATCTGTCCTAACCTGCCGGTGAAAAGTCATGGGGGACAGAGATGCAGATGGACAGATACAGAGGCCGGCGGCAGCATACAACAAAGACTGGAAAATTCCCCAGCTGGATTTCCCCATCTGGACTCTGAGTCCAACGTCATGCCCTTTTATCAAAGATGCATGCATTAAATAAGCTCTCAGATATTCTATTTCTTAATTACCTTCAGTCACTAAGATCTGACCGTCAGCACAGAAGGTGAGAAATTCCTCTCTCACAGTAGCCACATGGCCATCCATAATTGAGTCGAGGGCCCTTCACTTAAGAGTCGACCGAGCTTCTGAGTCAACATGGAGAGCAGAGCTGTGGGATGTGGTACCCTGAACCACATTTCCATTAAAATTCCTGAAGACACACACATGTGCAAATATACGCGTAGACACATACATGAATGCATACGTGTACGCATGCATACACGTGTGTGCCTGTGCACGTGTAGACATGTGCGTACATGCGTGTACATAGGCACACATATGCCCACACACGTGCACATACATGCATGCTCATATGCCCACACACATACACAAAGGCAATAGAACTGGAAACTACATGTGTACAAGAGAACGTCCTACGTGAATGAGAGAAATCGCCTCGCCTGGGTGGTCAGTAGGGTCAGTTCGAGAAACAAAATCCTGGAACAGGCAAGAGTTACCTTCTCACCAAAACAGTACACATATCAAACAATGCAGGAAACCACTCTGATTAACCTCATAGGAAAAAAAATTCATTCTCACTAGCAATGAAAGTAAAGAAAAATACCACATTATTTAAAACTACCAAATTGATAACAACTTTAAAACTGTGAACACCATGTTGGTGAACAGGCAGTAAAATGGGAATTCTCGTACACAGTTGGTAGCAGTAGTCACTGGCGACATTCAGGGAAACGATCTTATTACGATCTTATTACAAAATGTTATAAGAGCCCTCAACATTTATATGCACTGACCCAGTGTTTTTGCTGGTACAAGTCTGGATTTTAAAAAACCATCACAGGGGTGCCTGGGTGGCTCAGTGGGTTAAAGCCTCTGCCTTCAGCTCAGGTCATGATCTCAGGGTCCTGGGATCGAGCTCAGCAGGGAGCCTACTTCCTCCTCTCTGTCTGCCTCTCTGACTACTTGTGATCTCTCTGTGTGTCAAATAAATAAAATCTTTTAAAAATTTTAAAAAATAAAAAATAAAAAACCCATCACAAATACAGGCAAAGATTTCTCCTAGAGCAGCTCATCAGAACATTACTTATGATGGTTGACAAGAAGGGAGCTCCAACTAACTGAAGGCAAAGGCATTTCTCCAGGAGCTGTGTTTTCCGGGACAACACTCTGCATTCAGACCCGCCATTAACCTGTGCCTGCCCCACCAGGCAGAATCTGACGTGAATCCGCTCTGTGCCTCCTGCTCGGGGCTGCAGTGAGGCTGAGCAAGACGAAGAGTTTATTTTCTGCATGTGAGATGAATTATGTAACCTGGAGCAAAATATCTAAAGGGAAAATGAATAGAGGAAAGAACATGAGGGCGTAGGGTACTGAACTGGCCAATAAATGTTATTTATTTAGGATTTCTACCCATACACTCTTCCCAAAGACTTCCTATCTCCATAAAACTAAACCCATAAAAAAAGGGGGGTGAGAACAATTAAAAATGAAAATGGAAGTGGGGAAAGGGGAGGAATAGGGGCAGAGAGAGAGTTGCCACCAGACGCCAGGGAGCGATTTAATTATTACAGTCGGGAACTGAATTTAGCACTGCGATTCCTGACAGCTTCAGTAGAACAGGAAACACTTTGGGTAATAGAGTTCTTATTGTGTGATTTAAAAAAAAAAAAAGAAAAAAAAAAGGAAGACTAGCTCCATTGGAGAGATTCATTATTATCAAGTACTGAAATAAAACAGCGATTTTCATGCGTGCGTTGTATATGGCTTTGTATCGGTGAGCCAGAACTACAAGGTAGGAAGCTCCCTCTGGCCTCCTGGGTCTTGAGCACGCACACCTTCGCACCTTCTCGGCCGCCCTGTGTCTCTGCGTCACGAGACGGTGCGGCCCCGGGAGCAAGATGGGTTCTGGTTCTCCTCCTCCACCTGTGCCTTCTCAACTGGAACCCTGCCTTTCTCCTAGCCGCGCAGGGGAGGCAGAGGTGCTGGGCAGGTACTGGCCTCAATCCAGGAAAGTTGGTTTCAGGTTAAAATGACATCTGGCTGCCACCTCTGGGACAGCATCTCCATGACTCCCCCTGGATGCCCAGGGAGAAGCCAGGGAAGGACGAAGTTCTTTTTTTTTTTTTTTTAAAGATTTTATTTATTTATATGACACACAGAGAGAGATCACAAGTAGGCAGAGAGGCAGGAAGAGAGAGAGGAGGAAGCAGGCTCCCTGCTGAGCAGAGAGCCCGATGCGGGCCTCGATCCCAGGACCCTGGGATCATGACCTGAGCCGAAGGCAGAGGCTTTAACCCACTGAGCCACCCAGGCACCCGGAAGGACGAAGTTCTAACCAAGAGGCATGTCTACGACCTTCAAGTCAGAAGGACGTAGTCTGGAAACCCAGCTCACAGCACGCTGGTAGCAGCTACGTGCGACACAGGCAGCCCCGGCCAAGGCTACCCCCATGGAACTCTCTCTAAGGCCCCTGCCCGGTCCTGCCCAGCCTGCCCCAGGAGGGAAACATTAGGGCCCACCCACCAAAAAGCCAAGCAGGCCTCTCTCTGGACGGTAACACTTCACCAGCAAGGCACGCACTGCAAGGACCGTGGAAGGATTTTTGTTTGTTTGGCTCCTTGTCTGCGGCGCCCCCCACCTGCTAGGAACTGCTCCCCAGGCCCTAATAATGCTGGGCTGCCCTCCCTCAAAAACCTCAGCTCTACCATGTGGGTGCCCGGTTTGGAGGGAGCCAGTGCTGATTTCTCACTTGTCCCTCAGGACCTTCTTTTCCCTGGGTCATAAAGGTCTGCTGCCCAGGGGGAGCTACGGGTCCCGGGGGATCTACAGGTCCCAGGGGGAGCTACGGGTCCCAAGGGATCTATAGGTCCCAGGGGGAGCTACGGGTCCCAAGGGATCTATGGGTCCCAGGGGGAGCTATGGGTCCCAAGGGATCTACGGGTCCCAAGGGATCTATGGGTCCCAAGTGACTAAGGGTCATAGGAAAGCAATGGGGAGTGGGTCAGTGGCGGCTGAACAGAACAAGAATGGCGCATATTTGCCTCCATGTATCTGCTGGGCTGTCAACAGGCAGAGGGAAGGAGAGATGATCCCATTCTCAGGGGACGGCAGAGCTGAACTTGGTCTGAAGTTGGCACACCCCAAGACCAGCAGAAGAACTAAAACCAGAGGAGTCATTTCCAGTACACTGGAGGAGGGAAAATGCAGGGGAAACATCATCCCTACATGGAAAACGGGCAACAAGCCTACTCACAGAAGCTGCTCCTTTGGCTCACAAGGAGGACAGAAGGTGACAGGTTTTTTGATAGATGTTATGGGGGGTGGGGGGGAAGGAAACAACTGGTTTCTCCCACTGCTGTACAGCATGCTTAGAAATAAAACCCAGTGAACAGACAGCAGACCCAGTTCTGATGTTCAACAAGAGCGGGCGATTCCCAGCCCTTGAACTTGGCCTTCACAGACTCCCTGCAGTGGCTCACGGTCCCCGCGAAGGAGGTTCCTTCCCAAGCACAGGGGTTGCTAATGGGCCAGCAGAGCAAACCTGGGGCAAAAGCTGTCCTCTGGGCTGTCCCGGCTCCTTCCCACCCGCTGCCCCTTATTTTCCCTCCAGCTGACTTTCTCCTAAGTGCCCCTTTCTAGTCACCAGGACGGGGGTGGGACGTGACACCCCAAAAAGGCCACTGCAAAGAAGCGAGCAGGGGATTTTAGGCCTATCTGTCCACCTTCAAAAGGAGCGGAGAGACAACAAAAGGGGTCATTTTCAGTTTTGTGTGCCAAAGACCAGCAGCTCGGCAGGAAGGTCAGACAGCCCTCAGTCTCCGAGGGCACATAATTCAGTGTGTATTCTATTTTAAAGCCAAGCCCTCGGTGCTACCTTGATGATTTTGTAGAATTTACACTGAAAGGGCATTAAAATGTCACACCATCTTGTGCGTTCTCCACTTCCATGTGCTCTTTGCAAGAAAATCAAACTCAGCTGCTCTGAACTCTTAGCAAGCACCCACAATGTCGAAGGCACGCGATTTAAACTGTGCATATTTTCTGCAAGGCGAAAGGGTACAGGGAAAGAAATAGCAGTGGAAAACTGTTCATGAAGCCGGGACTCTTCTGCGAGCCACCATTCTCTCTTCTGCAAAATGAGGACGATCCCACCTAAGTCCCAGTACGACAGAGTGGCGTAAGGCACAGACGCACCTGGAACGCAGTCTAGTACGTTAGTTGAGTTACTTGATATTTTCCCTTCCCCTTTGAGCCTGTTTCCTCACCTATAAAACTGCAAGGAAAGGTCCAGAAGAGAGAGAGCTACACTAGAGGACCTTCCAAATGATTAGGACTCCCCCTCTGACAAGTCATCAAAGGTCAAATTCCACCATCCAAGTGTTTTCAAGTTTCACAGGGACAGGATGAGAGTGATCACCGCCAACTGCATCTTCCACGGAGAAGAGAGGGCAGGAAGTCTCTGTACCACTACAAAGATGAGACACAGAGGCACCAGAAATACGATGCGTGCGGGGTTGAAGGTCTTCGGCGGGCAGGGCAAGGACTCTGATCCAGGACCCTCTCTCACACCCTCTCTCGGGGGCTTTGCTCTCTATGACCCCTGGTCACATTTCTGCTGACCCCCTCCAACATCAGATTTCAGGTTCACAGCGAACCAGAACAGTTCGCAACAGGCTTTAGAATATTGAACCCCTGTAGCAAGTGCCTATCTGTGCAGCTCTGCCTTCCCTTGTCACAGGACCTTGGTCGACACAGCAGCCTGTGTAGGGCTGGGCCCATGTCAGTGAATGTCTGCGGTCCCAATGGCTATTTATCTCATCTAATCAGATTGGCCAAAGAGGCAAGGTAGTGTTTCTAGGGACTAGGTAGCATTCTCTCCCTGTACATCCTGTGATGTAATAATGTGTTGAAATATCTGACTTCCCCCACTGAACCAGAGCTCCTCTAGATATCTTTTTGGGGTGACAGATATTTTCCAAAACTGGATCATGGTAATGTATGCAGCCCTGTATACATTTATGAGAAATCATTGGATTGTACACCTACAATTTTATAGTATATAAAATATAGTATATTTTATAGCATATAAATTTTATAGTATATAAAATATATCTCAATCAAACTATTTTTTAAAAACTCCACTCTCCATTAGTGGGTGGCCTTGAGCAAATGACCTGTCTGAAGCTCAGTTTCCTCCTCTATAAACTGGGAAAATAACTGATATTATAACAATAACTGGTATTATATAATAGTTGCAGGGGTTTCTTTGGTTTTTTTTTTTTAAGATTTTTTTTAAGTAATCTCTACACCCAACGTGGGGCTCAAACTTGCAACCCTGAGATCAAGAGTCATGTGCTCCACCGACCAAGCTGGCCAGGCGACCCAGTGGCTGTGTGGTTTAAATGAGGCTCCACATGGAAGTTCCTTGGCATGGTGCGTACACTCTGCAAGTGCTGGTTGCTATTTTTACGGTCTTATTATTTGTCCAGCACAAAAGACACAATTGAGGAAAAAGAAAAAATAATGTGGAAGACAGCCTGGGTGCTGCGGATGGTAGAAAACTCTCTCCCCAAGGATGCTCCTGTCCCGAGCCCCAGAACCTCTGAGTACATTGCCTCACAGAGAACAAGGATGCCGCAGGTGTGATTTTATCAGGAAGCTCAAGATAGGGGGACATTATCCTGCATCATCCCAGTGGGCAAAGGTAATCACAGGGGTTCTTAAAAGATAAAAAGAGGGAAGGAGGAGAGTCCGAGGGAGAGAAATAGTGGAAGCTACTATATTGCCGGCTTCGAGGATAAAGGAAGGGACCCTGAGCCCAGCAGAGCACACAGTCTCTAGAAGCTGGGAAAGGCAAGGAAACTGCTCTCTCCCAGCGTCTCCAGAAAAAAACAAGGCCCTATCGACACCTTAACGTTAGCCTGGTAAAATCCACTTCAGCCTAGTAAAATCCATTGCAGATTTCTGACTTCTAGGATTGCAAGATAATAATAACTTGGTATTATTCTAGGGCATTAAGTTTGTAGGAATGGGCTACAGCAGCGGCAAGGAACCAACACATGCATAATTACTGTGGAAAGCCTTGACGGCCAGGGTCAGAGTAGATCTAAGCAGGGAGAGTGATAAACCGGAGCTACATTTTTCTAATGTTGATATTTGGCATGTGTAAGGTGCACTGGAGTAGCAGCAGGGAAGCAGCAGGGGGCCTGGCAAGAAGCTATTGCTTTGTTGTTGTTTTTTACATAACATAGTGTTATAATTAGTTACAGGTGTACAACACCATGATTCAACAATTCTATACATTTCTCAGTACTCATTGAGATAAGCGTACTCCTAATCCGCTTTATCTATTTCACCCTACCTCCCACCGAAAAGGGGTTACTATCCAAAATATATAAAGAACGTATATAACTCAACACCAACCAAAAAACAAAAATCTGATTAAAAATGGGCAGAGAACCTCAAGAGATGTTTTTCCAAAGAAAGGCACTATTCTTGTGGAACAGGGCGTTGAACGGGTGAGGAAGGGCATGTGCAGGGGTGAGTGTGTGTTGGGGTAATGGGTGGGTAAATCATACAGAACTTAGCAATTGCCTGAAGGTTGGGACCAATGGAGAAGACCCAAAGAGGACAATAAGACCGGCACACAGGTGCACAGTGATGCCATCCTTGGCGGTTATGAGAGCTGGTTACAACAAGAGGGGCAGGGGTGTCAAGAGGAGGTGGAGACACACAGTAGTTCAGTGAAAGCATCAAGCAACATGTGGAAAAAGTCTAGAAGTCTTGGGTCAAAAGTCTAGAAGTGCAGTCAGCAGTCAGGATCTCATGTGCAGACATCTGAGTGCCAAGGTGAAAGCCAAAAGCACCAACACAGTAGGGAAGAGTGTGTAGGAGACAACTTGACTAAGAGCTGGAAGGGTTTGGAAGAAGGAGAAGCAAGCTAGGAGACAAAGGACAAACCAAAGGAGAGGAGGGTCTTAAGGAAGCCACCTGTGACCCTCTGGGGGCTAACTCGACATTGTTTGAACAGTAAGAATCAGACTACAAAGGGTGAACAAGAATAGAAGAACAGGAGGGAACAGACCCATCTTAAGAACCAAGATGGAGAGTGCAAGGAGAAAGGATAAGTTTTAAGTCGGTCAGAGAGCAGAGTGGGATGGGAGAAAAGCATCTCTTAGACTCACAGTCTCCAGAACACATCTGTGTGTTTGGGGGAGGGCCGGCAGTACATGGTAGATAAGCATTGGGGGGAAGGGCTAGAGAATTCAGGGCTTGCGGGGAGAGCAGGACACGGTTTTAACAAAGAAAAGAGTCCTTTCCTTTCAAGGGATGGAAGTGCAGAGTGAAAGCGTGATGATAAAACAGGATATAGGGATACTCACAGGAAAAAGGCAAGGTTGACAAGAGCTCACCTTGGGTAGCTTCAAGCTTTTCCAGCAAAGAGAGGCCGGCAGAGCCTTGCAGAGAGCAGGGAAAACCTGAGAGAGCTCTCTCTGCTTTGGGTGTTGAGAAGGGAAGAAAAGAAATTTCCCCGAGAGCCCACAAGATCAGACCCTCCCCGGGTGACTCCAGCCAGCCATGCATCCCCCGCAAAGTAACACACCTGAGGACCTGAGGCTGATCTTCCAGGGTGACCTTGTCACAAGTCCTGAACTATGGTTCCCATTGTTAAAGTCTGCTTGTCTGATCCTCCCAAGTTCTCAGGGAGGGGACCATCTCTAATTTAAGTCTGCCCGCACCCCAGCTCCCGGATCTCAGTGAGAACCCAATGAAGAGCAAGAGCAGAGAAGCAATACTTCAGCACCTCCCAACACACGGGGGAAAACTTGTTTTAAAAGAAACACAATACTGGGGCACCTGGGTGGCTCAGTGGGTTAAAGCCTCTGCCTTTAGCTCAGGTCATGATCTCAGGGTCCTGGGATCAAGCCCCGCATCGGGCTCTCTGCTCAGCAGGGAGCCTGCTTCCTCCTCTCTCTCTGCCTGCCTCTCTGCCTACTTGCAATCTCTCTCTGTCTGTCAATAAATAAATAAAATCTAAAAAAAAAAAAGAAACACAATACATAAAAACTTAGAGAACAGACCCATTGGAGTGTGACTGTGCTTTATAGAACTTCTTTAAATACTGAGCTCCCTTAGTGCATTTTAAAAATAATGTGCTCCACGGAAACTCATTGTGGAGGCAACCCCTAAAGAAATATTTCCAGGGTAGGGTGCCTGGGTGGCTCAATCGTTGAGCGTCTGCCTTTGGCTCAGGTCATGATCCCAGAGTCCTGGGATCGAGCCTGCATTGAGCTCCCTGCTCAGTGAGGAGTCTATTTCTCCCTCTGCCCCTTCCCCGACTCATGCACTCTCTCTTTCTCTCTCAAATACATAAAATCTTTAAAAAAAAAAAAAAAGTCCTCTGGGCCCACTCAGGAGACCTGGTGCATTTCTAAATGTGTGGGGAAAGCTCTCCAGTTCTCCAGGTCCCTGGACTTCACCAGGATCTCTCTCATCTTGTTGTCTCATGTTGTTATAAAATCTGTCAATCAAGCCCTGCCTTGTCTCCCCAACTTGTACAATCCTGGAAGGGCAAGTGAGGACCAATTCTCCCTCTGACCCTTGCTGACTCTCTACCCCCTACTCACACACCTATTCCTGTACCACCTGCAGGAGAATAATAAGCTCCAAGGTAGGACATCATAATCCTGATGAAGACCAAACCCTGGAGTCTCAAAGACCTGCTTCTGCATCCTGGCCCCACCTCTAGCCAGCTGCGAAATCACCGAAAAATCACCTCATCTTTAAAAAGAGATAGGAGTCGTACCAACTTTGAAGGTTTGTTACGCACACGACACTTACCCCATAACATAAGGGCTCATTAAGTTCCAGTATTACTATTAAGTGCTTAATGAATAGTTGATTGGCTGATAGGGCTGAAAGGGAACATACAAAATGCCCAAAGTCAAGATACCCAAACATTGTTCAGATTTACCCATCTAGCTCATCCACCATCCAAATCAATAAGAAACCAGCAAAATGGGGTGGCCTCTCCCCAGGGAAGTTCTACATGGACACACAATACAGGGGTGCCAATATTTTTTTTAATGTTTTAATTTAAATTTAATTTAGTTGACATGTAGAGTATTATTACTTTCAGGGGTAGACTTTAATGATTCGTTAGTTGCATGTTAACGCCCAGTGCTCAGTCCATCAAGTGGCTTCCTTAATGCCTGTCACCCAGTTACCCCATCCCCAGAGGTTCCAGTATTTTGAATAAAGAAAGCAGTAAGGAAAACCTGCCCATCGAAATAGGGGCAAAGATGCAAAGAGAAACTTAAGTCTTGTCATTCACTGGGAGTTCAGGCCTCCATACTGTTTTCCTTCTGTGTAACAGTGGATAATACCAGCCCCTCCCCAAAATCAGATTATCCCTGCAAGCAGAACCACACGTCCCAGAGCTAACTGTGCTATGGAGGAGAGGGGTAAGAGAAGCGGGGAGACTGGCCGTGTCACTGGTCTTCAACTTAAATGGTGCAATGTAGGTACTAGCAAGTATCTGTCACATGGAAAAGGCCCAATGAATGGTAGTTATTAGTAGCATTTCATATGTAATATTTCAGATCTATATTAAAGGAGTAGGTTTATGTCCTATGACACCTCCCAGCACCTGGGGTTCTACACAATTTAGCTGATGTGCAGACAAGATGAAGCTTGACTGGTTGGGGAGTTCTTACTATGCAGGTGAGAGGAAACTGAATGGACTTGAGACATCACAAAGTACACTCCTGCCAACATCTGGCAAACATCTGCCGGCCAGGAGCTGCGGTCGGTGGTCCTTATCCCAGATAAGGGAGACAAGGACAGAGCCCAGGGCCGGAGAGGCAGTCTGCACCTGCCACTGAAAAAAAGGACTAGAGAGAGCAGCAGACCTGGGCGGCAGAGGCCACTGGGAGGTCACTGGGAGACCAGCAGGCAGAGCAGAGATGAACTGCCACAACAGGGCCCGGATCACCATGGGGAGAAGGGCTGAAGAACCCCCTGGGGGCAGCCGAGCATTTGAGGCTGGCTTTTATGGGTACTTGGAGCTGATTCGCGGGTGGCTTGGCTTCACTCAAGAGTCATCAGGCCTGTGGCTGGAAACCCCATCTCCTAGAAGTTCCCCCAAATGCCTAACATCAAGGCAAAAAAGAGAAGGACCCTTCTCTAGACCCCCCACAAACCGGAGGCCCTTTGGCCACTCGTGTAGAAATCTAAGAGAGGAGAGATTGCAGGTCCCATGGGGATGGAAACCATGCACCAAGGAGTGCCCAAGAAATGCCAACATGACAAATGGAAGAGGTTGCAAAGTCATGACCCTCTCTGCCTGGCATGGTTGGCAACAAATGCAAGAAAGAGAAGATTTTTGCCAGGATAATACATGTGCCTAATCTAGCATCCAAGCACTCCAAGAGCAGAGGCACCTTCTAGAAGCTTGTGAGGGAAATGACCCACAGGAGAAGGATGCCCTATGAAAGCCAAGTGGGCTCACCAAAGCTCCAGGTAAGGGCTGGCTGTTCAGGGTCTGTGTGTGCTGGCCTTGGGAAATGTTAAAGTTATTGCTCAGAACGAATTATGCTGTTTATGAAGGCACATTGAAATTGAGCTTCAATATTTCAACTTTTTTTCTTTGCCTTTTTTATTTTAACTAGAGCGTGCTGCATGCAGGGAAACACGTTTCTACAAGAATAAGTAGCAAGAAGCCTAAGCTGCTGGCACCTGTTCCATAGGAATTCATGGTATCCCAGGTGAAATCGAAAAAACAGATTTTAATGAGACAGAACCTATCACAGATACTCTCCTAACAAACTAGACAAGCAACACTGAGGCGCCTCAGACCCCTGACCTACACTGACAATTAATAGCCATGTGCAAGTTTATGTCAACCTATGCCTTCACTTGCTATCTTTCAAGTACGATGGGGCATGCCATGATTTCTAACACACCTCCTGGTGCTTCCTGTTTGAATATTCTACGGTGCTCTGCTGTCTCAGCTCCTGAGCCCACCCCAAGTGCAGCAGGAATAATATTCTTTTATTTCTGTTGTTTCCTGCGAGTAGTAATCCTGCGCAGTAGTAAAATCAACATGAAATAAAATTTTAATGTACTACCATATTTTATATGAAGACAGAAAAATCTTTCTAAACTCTCCAAAGTATCACTTTTCTAAGGTGTTAATTTTCTAAATCCCCAAGCTAAGCAGGCTTGTAGGTCAGTTGGCTCAGTAGGCCAACAAGATTCTACAGAAAAACCAAAACCGTGGTTTGTCAAATGATTCAGCGGGTCCATCGCCCACCAGCTGACACTAAATGTGGTCTCAACATCAGTGGGGTTTGGAGCAGACAGCATGTACTGCTTAGAACAACACCAGCCCCTTTATTAAAACCAACAGAACCACCCTCAAAATGCCTCTCCTACCAAAAGTAGGCTAGCCTTGGAAAGTACGGATCAGGACAGGTAGGGAAAATGTAAATTCGGGACAAAGAAGATAGGACTTGGTGTCTATTCCAAATCTAAGCTCTGCCTGAGTGTCACTCTAGCACTGAAATCAAGCTTTAAGATTAAATATGAGGGACACTCTCTTACAACCAGCTCATTTTGTTGCAACCAGTGTTGGAGAGGACTCTCCCGCAAAGTTCTAACTGTAATGACATGAGACTGATGTTTTCAACAGACTCTCCAGTGAGCATGGGGGTCCTCCCAGGACCTAAGACTGTTGTCATTGCTCGAAACACTTGGGAGAACCTTCTTCTGTGTGTCAAGGAATACATATCAACCTGGTCACCACATCATGATGCAAATGGTATGGCTAACTTGGTCAGTCAACTGGTCTACCCAATTTGACTCTAAAACAGCCATTAGCTGATGCTGAAACTGTACTTGCTCTCCAAAGAGAGATTTGTCACCAGGGAGTACATTCCTAAGGATCTTTCCAGGGCCTCAAGACAGCTTCCAAAAAGGAGGACTAGTCCTTCCTGGAGCAAGGGTAGGTTTCTTAAAGAGCTCATTTGCAGGATCCTTCAATCCCACTGGACTGAACTATATTTCGGAGTGACCTGTGCACACCAGCTGCCTCATGCCTTGGAGTCTTTGCCCTGTTGTTCCCTCAGCCTGATACATGTTCCTTTGTCTGCTTACACTGGACAAATACCTGGTCCTTTAAAACCCAGCTCAGTCAAGGGATCTTTCCAGAAAACAGTGCTCCCACCAGCCTCCTCAGAAAGACTGAACCCTCCTCCTCTGGCCTTATAGCTACATACTCCTGCTGCAGGGACCACCCCTCATAATCCATTGCCACATACTGTCATTACTGTCTACAGCTGCCCCTCTCGATGCACTGAAATTGGGTTCAACTATCTCTAACCCCTTCAACTCAGACCTAGCATCAACTCCAGCCTCTGGCACCTGGTGGATTCTCAGTTAACATTCGCTGAACTGGAATATTTTAGTTCAAGTAGGGCAATCACTCACATTACCTTATGACCAGCCTTGCATACTGTAGGGTACCTGCCCATGCAACCAGCATGGACCTGGAACCAGATCGTGCATGGCGTGAGCCTACATGAGAGGGGTAGTAATGCTTTACACACCTGTCTGTGGCAGTTGTTTAGTGTTTTTGTTTTGTTTTGCTTTTAATCATTTTAAAAAGTCAAAAAGGGCAAGAGCATCATTCTGTTTTCCCTCGCACATGGGCACAAAGGTTCAAATACATCCAACACAACACACTCTCATGTCTATAATGTTACAGCCATACCTCTGTCTACAAAGGTGGCACCTGCTATCTGAAAAGCACAGACCACTATGATGGCAGTTTATGGAGTTAAAATCTTTTTTTCTTTTTTCTTCCCTTTTTAAATTTTTTTTAAAGATTTTATTTATTCATTTGACACAGAGAGAGAGATCACAAGTAGGCAGAGAGGCAGGCAGAGAGAGAGGAGAGAGGAGGAAGCAGGGTCCCCGCTGAGCAGAGAGCCCGATGCAGGCCTCGACCGCAGGACCCTGGGATCATGACCTGAGCAGAAGGCAGCGCCCTTAACCCACTGAGCCACCCAGGCACCCTCTTCCCTTTTTTTAAACCATTTTAACCATTTTTAATTTTAATTCCAGCATAGTTAACATGCAGTGTTATATTAGTTTCTGGTGTAGGGGTGCCTGGGTGGCTCAGTTGGGTAAGCATCTGACTCTTGGTTTTGGCTCATGTCATGATCTTGAGGTTGTGAGATCGAGCCCCACGTGAGGCTCATGCTCAGCATCTCTTTGTCCCTCCCACTCCCTCTGTTCCTCCCCCTGTTCACTCTCCCCCCCCTCTCTAATAATTAAATAGATAAATATTAGTTTCAGGTGTACAACACATTGAATGGAATTTGACAATTCCATACATCACCTGGTACTCATCATGATAAATGTATTTTTAATCCTTCATCTATTTCACTCATCCCCCCTCCCCAACCTCCCTTAGGGCAACCATCAGTTCATTCACTAAACTTAAGAGCCAGTTTTCTTGTTTGTCTCTTCTTTCTTTGTTCACTTGTTTTGTTTCTTAAATTCCACATATAAGTGAAATCATATGGTGACTTATCTCACTTAGCATTATACTCTCTAGATCTATCCACATCGTTGCAAATGGCAAGATTTCATTCTTTTTTATGGCTTAATATCCCATTGTGTGTGTGTGTGTATGTGTGTGTATCATATCTACTTTATCCATTCATTTATCCAATGGACACTTGAGCTGCTTCCATAATTTGACCATTGTAAATAATGCTGCAATAACCACAGTGGTGCGTATGATCTATCTGCACTAGTGTTTTCACCCTCTTTGGGTGCATATATCTTTTTGAACTAGTGTTTTTGCATTTTTTGTGTAAATACCCAGTAGTGGAATTACTGGGTCATATGGTGTTTCTACTTCAAATTTTTTGAGGAACCTCCATACTGTTTTCCACCGTGGTCACACCAGTTTGCATTCCCACAAATAGCGTACAAGTGTTTCTTTTTCTCCACATTGTTTATTGTTTCTGGTGTTTTCGATTTTAGCCATTCTAACAGGTGTCAGGTGATAGCTCATTGCGGTTTTGATTTGCATTTCTCTGATGCCATTTATAACCATTGTTAAGTATACAGTTCAATGGCATTAAATTCATTCACACCTCTGTGCAACCATCACCACCATCTATCTCAAGAATGTTTTTACTATCACAAACTGAAATTCTTTACTCATTTAACAAAATCATCCCATCCCCTTCCCTGTGAACCCTGGCAACAATTCTACTTTCTATCTCTATGAATCTGACAACTCCAGATGCCTCCTCATCTAAGTAGAGTCACACTCTATTTGTGCTTTTGTGATTGGCTGATTTCATTTGGTATAATGTCTTCAAGGCTTACCCACATTGCAGCATGCACTAGAATTTCCTTCCTTTTTAAGGCCAAGTAATATTCCATTGCATGTTTTGTTTATCCATTCATAGGCATTTGGGTCATTTCCACATTTGGGCTATTGTGAATAATAGTGCCATGAACAAGGCTGTGCACATATCTGTTTGAGCTCTGAGTCTCTGTTTCAGTTCTTTTAGATATATACCCAGAAGGACCGGCTGTATCATATGATAATTCTATGTGTGAGTTTAAGATCTTAAATGTATGTTTAACCTTTGAGAATAAGAGGGATAAATTCAAAATTTTTTATACACTGTTGAGAAAATAAAATCCACCCTAGTGGAAATGTCAGGTTTCATCTCTTTGTAAACAATTCAAAGAAATTAAATGATCATACATTCAGAGACTTCTAGAAGTACTGGATAAATGCATTTGAAATCTAAAAACTAACTGGCTCTCGATTATTATCAGAAAAATGATACCAAGTTTTAGTAAAGACATTTGAAATCCATAGATATTCCCCAAACCCAATTTTCCTCAACTGTCTGAACCTTACCAGTAAATCAGATAAAGGGAAATAAAACTTAATTTTTTTTTTCCTATCCCCAACTGACAAATGTCCATTTGTTTTTGAAATCACTGTACCTTCAGGATTCAGCACTGACCGAGCCGACCTCAGCTGTGCCCGGAAGGTGCAGGAAAGATGCAGGACGTGGAGTCTCAGAGGGCCAGCCAAAGTCACAGGAAGAGAGAAGGATATGACCCCCCCCCCCCAGCTCACTGTGGGCGCTCTGATTTTCCTAGCTAAAAGGAGTGACCTTGGACAAGGCCCCTGCTTCCTCTGAGCCCCTAGGGCTCCCAGATGCTCTAATAAGATCTGTATGCAGACAACACAGGGGGCCACTGAGCTGTGGTACAAGAGAAAGAACTCATTCCACATAACAGAATTTTGTACCTAAGGCCCAGAGATGATTTCTATTTAATAAGTGTGAATGGACATATTTCTAGAATATAGAACATACTTCTGTTTCTTTTCCTTAGCCTTCATTTACTAGCCAAAGTTACTGTGAGTGTCTGCTGTCCTAGGTCTGTGTCCTATACAGTGATCTTCTTGGGAAGATCTGAACCTTTGGATGGAACACCAGAAGAGAACCCAAAGTTCCTTTTTTGAAGAAATCTTGTCATCTTAGTCATGGAGCCCTTGACATTTTCACCAGCATATTCCCTGTGCCTAGCAGATAGTAGATACTCAATAAATCTTTACTGGGGTCTAATAAAATTAAAGGGTAAAGATCCCTCAAGTCTGATTATTTCAGAATTCTGGGAATTGCTTTTAATTATTTCAATTCAAAGCAATTCAACGCATCCAGAAATATTTGTTAGGGGCCTACAATGTGCAAGACTCTGTTGTAAACACTACCAGGATTCGAAAATAAATGTGTTCCTGGCCTCCAGGATATATTGAGTGGAGGAACTAAGACATACAAAAGGGGGGGGGAATCAATAATTTGTTATTACAATATAAATGAGGAACAAGCCAGGTCAGAGTGCAAGGAATGAATTCTGTGTAGCTGGGGCTGGGTTTTAGAGGTTCCGCCGAACAGGTCCAATTGGGGGACAGGAGGAATAGGATCTGGCAGATGAAGAATGGGCAGAAAGGGCTGCCCAGGCAGAGAAAACATATTTATAAGCAGCTTGGAGGTGGGAAAAGGTGGCTTTTGTATACCAGGGATTGACAGGGAGACTGATGACTGCTTTTCTCAACTCCATATGCAGCTGTGACATACGTAACCTAGGACTTGCTTTCAAGAGAGTGAAAACTCAAACTCCAATTAATTAAAGTATGCCAGACCCTCTGACTCCCTGCCTTGCACTCCAGCTCCTGCTCCCCCTGCCTTTATCCTGTTCACAGGGTTAGAGCCACAGAAAAGACACCTCAACTAGCCTCCCACCTCTCACATGAGGGAAAGAAACCAAGACACAGACTAGCATCATCCTCACCCTCTTCCCCCCCAGAACCTCATCTGGGATGTGTTCTCTTGGAGGAAGGTGCTCCAGGGAAGCCAGGTGAGCAACCCGATGCCCTCCGGAGGTGCTGTGCAGGTGGACTGCTGCCCCCGCTCCCTCTGGTCTGTCCGTGCCCTGTGTCGGGTGGCCCCGGCCGATCGCGGAAGGGACACTCGGCACAGCCCCCCTGTCACTGGGCACCAGCTACGTACGTGCCACGCGTCGCCCACACCCTGCGTGGTGTCCGGGATGTGACCCTCCGCAAAGTACGATAAACCAAAACCAGAGAGCTGAAGTCAGCCAGAGGCAAAGCTGGGATCCTCACCCGCAATTCAAATATCTGATTCAAAGCCCAGGTCGGTTCCACGGGCACGTCACAAAACACAAGATCTCCCTTCGCCCCGCAATGGGGAGGGTGCGCCAGCTTCTGGAGTCCCTGCCTCGACACTCTTTTCCTGTCCCACCAGCAACAAACAGCGAAGGAATATAGCTGCCCACAGAGTCTCCTAGTCCTTGTAGAAATGCTTACATCATTATGCCTCCTCCACAGTTTTTAATTGAGAAAATGTCACTACAAAACACAACTCAGACATAAGATGTTTCTAGACTCCCCTTATGTCTTTCCTCCCCACGGGGCCGCTCTGCCTTCCCCCAACCCCACAGTTTCCTGTTACCCGACAAAAGTAACGCCAGATACCTTCTTAGTAAGGTGAGGTCTTCCTGTGTCCACTCCTGCTGGGTCTTGGGATTAAGGGAACAACTCCTTATGCAATGGGACCTCTGGACTGTGACATCCCAGCCTCCAAATGCTGCCCGCCCCTCGGATGACCTGAAGTTCCCATCTGTGGCAGAGGACCAAAGCTCCCATTTCAAACCTAGGAACTGCCTGGAATTGCTGACACCAGGGAGAAGGGAGAGGTCTCTGGGGAGACTCTCTGGATGGACTCAAGCGTAAAGGCCTGGGCCCTGGGGGAAGGGATGACCTGTGTGGTGGGGTCGGGCCTCGTCCCTCTGAGAGCATGGGGCCCATCCGACAGACAGAGGAGCCGGCCTCCCGTTCCCTTGGTGTCACTCCCAGGCTAACATTCAGGGGCTCGGCAACCCCATGGCCATGGAAGTCAGGAATTCATGCAAAGTGTCCATGCCTATTATCCGGTTCTTCTGAGCATGTTTTATGTTTTGATAAGAGAGTCATGACAAAAGGAGGTTAAATGCCTGAAAATGACCAGGGGGAAAAAAGACATGAAGTAAGGATGTGGCCCTTTGGTCACCTTATTGTTCTGTCCAGGGGAGAACCTATTTCTTTGTCTTTTCCAGCTTCTAGAGGCTGCCTGTGTTCTTCAGTGTGGGGCCCCTTCCTCTGACTTCCAAGCCAGCACCATAATGCCTTCCAGTCTTTCTCTCTCTGTTTTCTTATCAGAGCGCTTTCTGACCCTCACCCTCCTGCCTCCCTCGAATAAGGACACTTCTGGTTACATTGTTCCCTCCCAGATAATCCAAGATCTCAAATTACTCAAAACAATCGCATCCGCATTGCAACTTTTGTCATGTAAAGTAACATATTCCTAGGTGCCAGGAATAAGGACCTGGATCTATTTGGGGGGATGTTATTCAGCGACCACCACATCTGTTAAATTCCAATCTCAAATTATTTTTTCAGAAACATCATCTCAGTCACAGTTTGAAAATCAGGATAATCTGTACTCAATTATATTTGTGTGGCTGTGGGAGCCTTTTCAAGAGGATGTTTTAAGCTTTAGGGTGTTTTAAAACACCCTAAAAGAGACACAGCAAGAAAAAGGTAAAAATAAAACATTTTTAATCAAGAACATAAAAGGGAAGCTGAGCAAAATAATGAAAAATCACACAAGCAGTGGTAGATCACAGATTCCTTCATTAAAGAAATATTGGAAACCATATGGCTTGTGCTAAAAAGCAGCTAAAGAGACTATAGTTCCAAACGACCTGGTTAGACATGGACACACAGATTCATCACTTTTCCCCACGCCTCTTCTTGAGTGGGGACAGACTTGGGCCACCACCACATGCTCCATTTCATTGCTGCTGGAAATCGAATGGCCTCCCCAGCCGCATGACGCCAGCTGCGAGCTACAGAGGTGCCATCTTCCTGTAAAAAGCACCAGACATTTGTCTTTGCTCACCATGCAAGCATGCTAACACTGCCGAGAAGCTACCCAAGCCCTTCTACCTCCTCTGTCAGGTCAAAAAGTCAAGAGCCTTACCCAAAGTCCCATGCTTAATCAATAGTAGGGAGAGAACCCACCCAAAGTGAACACATTCCACCCCACCGCCATCAGATCCACCTTCAGGATTTTCAGCAATAAGTAAGACCTTCAATAAACCTTGCTGGTCCTGCTAAGATCCTTCCTTTAATTTACGCAGACTCTTCTTTACAATTTTCCACAGTCTTCATTCCAAATCTTCCCAATCCCTCTCCCACTCTAACCCACTCTCTCTCAGACACTGCTTGCTCAAATTTTTTTTTTTAAGATTTTATTCATTTATTTGACAGAGAGAGACACAGCAAGAGAGGGAACACCAGCAGGGGTAGTGGGAGAGGGAGAAGCAGGCTTTCACGCAGAGCAGGGAGCCCGATGCGGGACTCGATCCTAGGACCCTGGGATCTGACCTAAGCTGAAGGCAGATGCTTAACAACTGAGCCACTCAGGTGCCCCACTTCTTGCTCAAATTTAACTAAAAAATTCTATATGGAAAGAGCCCAGATTCCATTGACAGATGAATGGATAAAGAAGATGTTATATATATTTTTAATACACGTTTTATACACATACACAGTGGAATATTATTCAGCCATCAAAAAGAATGAAATCTTGCCATTTGCAACAACATGGATGGAACTAGAGTATATTATGCTAAGCAAAATAAGTTGGTCAGAGAAAGACAAATATCATACGATTTCACTCATGTAGAATACAAGAAACAAAACAGATCAACACAGGGAAAGGGAAGGAAATATAAAGTAAGATGAAAACAGAGAGGAAGGCACAACCATAAGAGACTCTTAACTATAGGGAACAAACTGAGGGTTACTGGAAGGGAGGTAGGTAGGAGGTGGAGTAACTGGGTGATGGGCATTAAGGAAGGCACTTGAAGTAATGAGGCCTGGGTGTTAAATGCAACTGATGAATCACTGAATTCTACCCTGAAAACTAATAACACATTATATGTTAACTAAGTTGAGTTTAAATTAAAAACAATTTTTTTAATCCTATCTGAAGACACTCAATTTTCTTCTTCCCTATCCACCAATTCCTCCCCTTAAAAATGAGCTTATCGGGGTGTCTGGGTGGCTCAGTCCTTAAGCGTCTGCCTTCAGCTCAGGTCATGATCCCAGGATCCTGGGATCAAGCCCTGCACTGGGCTCCCTGCTTGGAGGGAAGCCTGCTTCTCCCTCTGCCACTCCCCCTGCTGGTGTTCCCTCTCTCGCTGTGTCTCTCTCTGTCAAATAAATAAATAAAATCTTTTTTTGAAAAAATGAGCTTATCATCTGAATAAGATGACCAGGAGAGGCTGAACGACTCAAGGTTAAATCTGAGGTCTTGGGAATAGGCTAGCCTGGTCTTTGAACTGGCTTCTCACTAGCTTTGCAACCTTGAGGCAGTCATTTAACCTCTCTGTGCCTCAGTGTCCTCATCTGGAAATGAGAATCAAAACAGCAAGGGCCTGGCCAAGCAGTGGTAGGAACTGAATGAGATGGAGGCAGGGGACACAGCGGGGCCCCTGAGCCTGCACCCTTAAGCACTCAACACATCCAGTGGAGTTGTCCTTGGGATGTCCCTTTCCTTCCCCTCTGACCACAAGGGCCTCGCTTTGCTTTCATCTTGGTCATCGGGAAGGCTCTCCTCTCTGGCCTCCCACAAGGTTCACTCAGACATAGCAATTGGACCAGTCTCCTAGGCTGCTCCTCCTCCAAGCTCAGCTCTTCCAACCACCTGCTCACCGATGACCCAGCCAGACCTCATCAACCTTTCAGCCTGCTTCCCGATGTGCCCACCACGACACTCTCCACACTGAGCAAGCCAAACAGCCTCAAAGGCCCAGCACACGCCATGCTTCACATCCCAGGACCGACCTTTCTGTCGCAGATCCCAACCCTTCCCATTCTTTAAGGCCCAACTCAACTGCCTTCGTCTTCGGGAAGCCTTCTCTGGTCAATCACACCATCTCCACCGCAGGACATGGGTGCTCCTTCCTCTGAACTCCTTTAATTTATTTTATGAAGTGTTTTGGGGCACTGAATGGATTAAATTCATATGGATTTACTGCAGTGGTGGAGATTTTCTGTACATTGACTATCAGTGTCAATATCTTGGTTGTAATATTACATGATAAGTTTGCAAGATGTTACTACCATTGGGGGAAACTGGGTAAAGGGCATAAAGGACCTTTCTGTTTTATTTATTACAGTCACCTATGACTCTAGCTTACAAGAAGAAAATTCCTAAGAGTTAAAAATTCACTTAACAACCCCCTTTGCCACACACCACCTAAGATATTTTATCTATATAAACCTCATCCCCTCCCTGAACTCCAGACCTGATTATCCGATGGCCTATTTGAAATCTCCGTGTGGATGACTAAGAAGGTTATCAGAATTACATTCAATACTAAGCTCCTGGGATTTTCCCCCTCTAAATGAATCTCTATTCTGGTTGATCAGGCCAAAAATCTTGAGGTCATCCTGGACTGACTATCTATCTATCTATCTATCTATCTATCTATCTATCTATCTATCTATCTATCTATCAGTAGGCTCCACACCAAACGTGAAGCCCAACATGGGGCTTGAACTCATGACCCTGAGATCAAGACCTGAGCTGAGATCAAGAGTCAGAAGCTTAACCAACTGAGTCACCCAGATGCCCATCCTATCTTTTATACTCCATACCCTTCCATCAGCAAACCTTGGTAAATCCACCTTCAAAATAGATCAGAATCCAACCACTTCTTGCCCCTTCCATGGCAACCACCCTGGTCTGTGGCCACTGTCATCTCTCATCTAGATTAATACAGTAGCCTCCACTCCACATCCACTCTGACACTTCCTATTCCCCTTTCCTGCTTCTTTTATGTTCTATAATTCATCATCGTCCAATATTCAACGTCTTCTGCATTGCAAGCAGAAGCTCCAGGAGGGCGAAGGATTCTCCTGTTTGGCTCACTGCAGCACTGAGGAGTTTAGAACAGTGCCTGAAACATCAGAAGGCACTCGATAAATATTTCTTGAATGAATGAATGATGTTATGCCTTTGACATTAAAAGAAAATTCTGAGGTCAACATTTCTGTCTCATTTTTACAAGAAGGAACAGTGAAGTTCAGAGAAGGTCATGATCTCTGGCAAGCACAAAGGCCAGAGGTCCCTGATCCTGAGAGCCACCTTCCATCCCCCCTGCTCTGCCTGGCATTAGTCTTTTGGGGGGGCCCTGAGGGGTAGGGTCTGTGTCTGATGGATCACTTTGACTTTCAAGATCAGGATATAGCACCTGGATATTGCAGAAATGCCACAAACAGCAGCAGAATGAATGCAACTTTTTGTCTCTGTATTAACATGTAATGAACAACTTCGGTTATTACACATTACACGTATGTATCGGCCCCACATAACTGCTACCTTTATTCTCACAAATTTCTTCGGTGAGGCAAGGTGTGACTCCGAAACAATGATCCCCATTTCACTGGGAGACAAACTGAGGTTTCCACTCCTCTTCGAGGCTCTGCCCACTGGGCCACCCTTCCTGACGGCAGACTGGAATAACCAAGCCTCCCAGCACCCAGGGAGCTTCTGTGCCATGCCCTTTCATCCCAGCACACCGTGCCCTGCAGAACCTTACGAGGAGGTTTTTATTACTGGATTTCCTTAGCCTGGCGCTGGACAACCTTACAGCTGCTTTCTCTACAAATGTCCTGGGTTTGGCGGGGGGGTGTGTGTGTTTGCTTTAGGTTCTTCTGGTTTTTTTGCTTAGAATTTGCTCAGGACGGATCAAATTTGGGAAGAAGGCAAAGAGCACAATTGTGAGAGTGGACCTGATTTGTCTCTGCCTGGGAATTTGTTACGGCTGCAAAGGTACGGAGTGATGTATGAGTCCCCTGCCCTGGTCTATTGTCTGCTGTCCCCACTCATCAGCCTCCCAAGTGACTTTGTAGCAATCTCGAGCACACACACACTGAGTCACTTTCTCTATAAAGACAAATGTGTTTTGCCATGAGTGGGCAATGCTTCAGAAGTGAAAAACATATTATAATAAAAAACTATCATCTGAGGCTCAAAGGAAAACACTTTCCTTTCATAGGTTTTTTGGGTTGTTTTGTTTTGTTTTGTTTTAAGAAGAAGGAGGGGTAGAGTCTGTTTCTGAGCTCACAGCAATGATAGGTGTCCCCAAGTAAACCCGAAGGCGTTTGCACCTGCCCGGACGCCTTATCTCACTAAATAAATATTCTTCAAAGAGAGACACACCCTGAACAGATGGGTAAATTTCAAGATTTAACAACTTGTGGAGACACTATTAGTGTCGCGTTAGAAGGCAAGCTCTATTGCCTCTGTATATCAAACAAGACGTTGGGCCTTGAAGAATTCTTATCTTAATCACTGGCAAACCTGGCCATGATCACACCTACCACGGAAAATACACCTAGGGCCTGGGAACCTGGACATCACCCTCATTTCCAGTGCCCCCTCCCCGTGGACCTTCTCTCCTGGGGCGGGTCGCCGTGCTGCTGAGGTTCAGAGAAAGGGAAGGAGAGGAGAGTGGGATCGGGTAATGACGATGGTGATGAACGACAGTGACATATCCTGGTGTGTGGACTGGACACGAAACTGATACTCAATGTACGTTCATCCCTCTCCCCAGATATCCCGGCACATCCAGCCCAGTGACACCAGCAAAATGTTGATTAAGTTCATAACAACAATGATGGCCTACGCTCTGGTCTGAGGAGTCCCAGAGGTTCTATAGAGAAGGGTCAGGGACAAGCCCAGAACCAGGACAAGCTCTCAGCACCCTTGCTCACCGCCCCCACACAGTCCCTCACTCACACACACGTAC
Organism: Ailurus styani; assembly: GCA_002007465.1. Classification (NCBI taxonomy): domain Eukaryota; kingdom Metazoa; phylum Chordata; class Mammalia; order Carnivora; family Ailuridae; genus Ailurus; species Ailurus styani. The sequence continues at coordinate 1,707,500 of LNAC01000318.1, read as the reverse complement.
AAGCACAGACACACACCATCACACGAACATACAAACACACAATCATATAAACATACATGACACAACTACACACACATACAAACAAGCACACAATCACACGAACCTACAAACACATACACCATCAAACACACAGACACAACTATGCGCACATACACACAATCACACAAACATACAAACACGTACACAATCATAATCATATATAGACGCAACTACACACACACGAACAAGCACACAATCACACAAACCTACAAACACACAATCGCACAAGCATACACACAGTCATATAAATATACACAGACACAACTACACAAATACACACACACTGAAAAAGACAGAAAGATGACCAGCTGCCAGATTCACAGATCTAGGTTTGTTCTTTCCCTTTAAAATATCCATCAGCTCCTTTTTAATTGGCCAGGCAGGAGAAAGCAAAAAGAAATGCAGTATTTCCATCCGCTCTCACTCCTCCCCCAGATCGCCAGCCGTGAGACCACCTTCAGCCCTCACAGAGCGCTGTGCCAAGTGCCAGGCATCATGATCACACCACAGGCTCCTCCCGGGAGAGGGGTACTGATATCATCCCATTTTATGGATGAGGACACTGAGAGCTGTAAGTGTTTAAAATTGCCCAAGAGCACAGAGATGCTAAACGACATAGCCAGGCTTTGAACCAAGTTCAGTCTAACTCCAGAGTCCCTGAAACCTGCCACTTCAGGCAACAAGTCAAGTTCTCTATCCTTGGCCTGGTGGCTGCCTGGGGCAGTCCTAAGTACAGGCAGGTGACCTTGGACATAACACAGTCTCTTTGTAGGTGTGTTTGGCTGAAAAAACTACAGTGTATTTCTGTGATACTCTGTAAAAGGAATTTGTGTGGCCAAGAGCCAGACTGAACTTCTTGGAAAATCTAAGACAGTTAAGAGGTTTAGGCAAGTTTCTGACTCAAACTGAGTTAGAAAAAGAGGGGCACTGTCAACCAATAAAGCAAATTAATTGAGCACGAACAGGTGACATATTTTTTTAGCTTCCTTCTGAGAGAGGATTTTGGCTTTTGAGAGTATGAAGGATAACTAGGGACCTGAACAAGGCATATAAAACACAGCTAATGGGTATAAAGAGGCTCAGTGGGAAAAGTGGGGCCTCCCAATGCCCAGGCCACCAGGTTCCACCTTGGGCCCACTTCCCTTTAACCATAACTTCAATATAATAAAGATTCCAAAATCTCTATCTCCTGGCTAAATATTCTAAACCCCAGAATTCATTATTCAAGGGCCCATTGGCCATCTCCAGTGGGATAATTTTTGGTTCTCATGATCTTCTTCCTACTCCATTCAAACTCCTCTGTCCTTGGCCTCAGTGACCAGCAGCACTGGCACCTAACTAATGACCTAGGTAGGTAGCTGTGCACCTAACTCTTCCGCCTTCTCACCCACCCTGCCTCCACACACCAAGACCTCATATGGTGAACGCCGTATAACATGGAAGTTAATGAAGGGTATGGGCTTTGGGGCCAGAGAAAACAGAGTGTGAACCTCAGTCCACCGATCATTAGTTGTATGGCCTTGAGCAAGCAACATGATCACTCTCACACTAATTTCCCCCAGGTATATAACAGCGACAAGAATGCCTCCCACAGGGGCGCCTGGGTGGCTCAGGGGGTTAAAGCCTCTGCCTTTGGCTCAGGTCATGATCTCAGGGTCCTGGGATCGAGCCCCACATTGGGCTCCCTGCTCAGCAGGGAGCCTGCTTCCTCCTCTCCCTCTGTCTGCCTCTCTGCCTACTTGTGATCTCTCTCTCCTCTGTCAAATAAATAAATAAATAAAAATCTTAAAAAAAAAAAAAAAAGAATGCCTCCCACAGTTACCAGAAACGTTACATTGGCTCACATAAACATGGCCAAGTGTCTACACCGTTCAATTCCCAAGCTGACTTCCCTCTGCCCTACTGCACTTGCTGAGTTTATGTCCCCACTGTTTCTCCCCTGACTGAAAATGGGCTCCTGGGGGTACCCCAGCCTCTAGACCTACTCCCCACCAAGCCCATTCTCCGCATTACAACCGATGCCATCTTTGCACTGACAAATAGCACCTCACTAGCACTCATTGATATACCAATCCGGTCTTCCCACAGAAAGCAAACCAAAACAGAAACCTTGATGTAGTGATGGGTATAAGAAAGGGCCAATTCATGGGGATGCCTGGGCTCAGTCGATGAAGTGTCTGCCTTCAGCTCAGGTCAAGATCCCAGGGTCCTGGGATCAAGTCCTGCGTTGGGCTCCCTGCTCAGCGGGGAGCCTGCTTCTCCCTCTCCCCCTGCTTGTGTTCTCTCTCACTCTCTCTCTTTCTTGTCAAATAAATAAAATTGAAGAAGGAGGAGGAGGGGGAGAAGAAGAAGAGGAAGAAAAAGAAAGAAGAAGGAAAAGAAAAAAAGAAAGAAGAAGAAGAAAAAGAAAAAAGGAGGAGGAGGAAGAGGACAAAAGGTCCGGTTCACAAGGTGGAGATTAGCCATTGCTCTCACCCTTTTGTTGACTACCTTTAAGAACATGACATAAACTGTATATATTCTCCCCAGAAAAAAAGCACTACTTACAAACACACAAGATACTCAGAAGCCCTAGAAGGTGCACAGACCCCAGGTTCAAAGCCATGACTAAAATCATTCTTTGGCCTGGCCACCATTAGCGACTTCATAGCTCTTCATGAGCTTGTCCTCTAGGCTAACCGCAGTCCCTGAGGACTCACAATTTGAAGCAACACATTTCTTAATTTGCACATTCAGGTTCTCCAAAATCTGGCAAGTGAACTCAGCAGTCAGCTCAAGTCAGCTCAAGTCAGCTCATCCCAGAAATGGATGGCACCTCTGAAGAGTTCTTAAAGAGAGTAGCATAAAATCATGACCAATCACGCTCTTGAAACTCTTAGAAGTTCTTTCGGCCTCAGTAGGTGCTGGTGAAGAACTTGCACACGGCTGTCTGAGGAGAGGCCCCACAGAGGTGTGGGAAATAGTGAGCTCTCTCTCAGGTTTGTTCCCATGACTCCCCTTCCCCTCCTTTCCCCACCTGAGTGCCAGATGGTAGAGAGACTAAGCTCTCTAAAGTCACCTACAAATTGCCTAGGGGCACCAGACCAAGAACTTTAGGACCTGTCCTCGCTGCAATGCTTCAATGCAGAAATGCTACATGGTCACTCAGATGGCCAAAGAGTAATAACCAGCAAAGCACAGCCAATTGGCACCAGCCTAGGAACCATTCTGACACCTGAGCCTGAAAATGGTGGCACCCTCCCTAGACCAGCATTACTTTGGTTTCCTGGGGCCATTTCTTTTACCAGCTTTACAGGAAAAAAAATTATTCTTTTTTCTCCCCATAAAACTTTAGTGTCGCAAACAAACCATTACTACTGCAGTTGAGGTTTCAAGTTTGGAAGAAAGATTAGAAGAAAAATGGCCTTGAATTGGAACCAGACAAGTTTAGGGGAGCGCTGAGGGTGTAAGGAGGAGATGGCAAAGGAAACACAGCAGGAAACAGGCGTGCCAATGTTCGCAGAAGTTACACCCGGCGAAACTGATGGTTGGGTTCTTCCGTTTCCAGAAAACTATCACTAGTCCTATACAACTGCCCACTTCAGAGAGGAAGGAATGAAAATCTGCTTTCCGATATGTTGAACTCAAATTGCTGACAACCCCTTCTCCCCAAGGGGAGTGAGTTCTGGTCACTGGGCCATGATTTCAGGTTCCCCATCTCCTGTCACCCCCTCTGCTCCAGCCCACTGAGTAAGTATTGTGGGATACATCCGTTTATATTTAAAAGGAAATTTATGTCATGTTCACTCCTGATCCTTGAAGGCATCACAGTGAGGACTTGAAAAGCCTGAACTTTCAGCCACCCACAGATGTTTCTCACATCAAAGCCCAGATCTTATAGGATCCTGGTTCTATCTCTCAGGACCACCCGAGGCTTTGAAGCCATTGTCATTAGGTACCTCTTCCTCTCCTTCCTTTGACAATTTGGACCTTACCTGTACACCAATGAGGACAGGGTCTTTGAAAGATAAAGAGCTGAGGTTGGGGCAGAAGGAATAGGAAAGACATCCCTAGGAGCTTCGAGCTAAGACACAGAAAATCATGATGGGATGTCCGGAAACTTCCAAATTCACACCCTGAATTGAGCCTGTCCTGATGGGACAATTGCACAGGATTCTGGCTAGCATCTGCCTTTCCCTCTAGAGGGCCAACTTGCCCCTACATGGGAGGGATCATCTTTGGGTGTGCCTTGTCGAGATCATTACCGCTACTACCATCACCATCACTGCCATCATCACAATAGCAACAATCACTACTATCGTTCCTATGTATTGGGCACTTACCACATGTCACATATACACAACGGTAACTCACTCTGCATGTTATTACTCCATATTATCATAACAAGGTACATGCTACTATCCACGTTGTAGAAGTGATAAAACCAAAACTCGGGGAGCACTGAAGTAAGCCATCAGACTTTAAATGTCACACATCATCAACCATGCTCACCGCCATATATTTCATCCCATATCCGCTCCTATCAGAGAACGAATAATCAGGAACCATTACCTCACTTAGGGACAAACTTCTCTTATGAGAAGATCTGGAGTCTGTTGATTCGACAAGCATCTCTGAGCGATCACTGTATGCCTAGACTTCCATTGTTTGCTCATAGGGATGACCGTGATGTATATGTCCACTGCCCTTGACATTGAGACAAACCCACCTGAAGTTAATGTCCTTCTAGAGGGCTCTAGGGTCTCTCCCAACCAGCCTGCCCTGCTAGCTCTATCCCCTTTTTTCCCTGATGAAACTCTTCTTTTAGAATTTCAGCAGATGAATTTGACATATAGCCAATATATATTAGAAAAGGGACAAATCTCCAATGCTCTAAACTAGACTCCTCAAAGTTAATCCTTACCAACAATACCTCGTCCTCAAAAATAGCAAGTGGGAGATTCCTAAAAGTAGGCTTATATGTAAGACACTAATTTAAAAATTGGAAAACCAGTTTCAAGACTGCATTACTCATCTGTGGTCATATGGCTGCTGATTCTGGGGGTTTAGGTTCAGCTCTGAGTGATGGAAAAATAAGATAGAAGTTGATTTGTCTCCATTCCACCACCCTCAGGCAGCCAGGCTCCTTCTAGTTAAGCATTCCATCACCCAAGGATGAAACTCTTTGTCTTTCTGGTGTCGGATGATGACATTCCTATTCCGGTAATAAGAAGGAAGAAAGGATAAAGAAGAGGCAGCGTGCACCAAAGTTGCCCAATGTCACTTCTGCTTACATCTCATTGGCCAGAATTTACTAATATGGCCACACCTAGCTCTCAAAGAAGACTAAGGAATGCAGTCTTAATTCTAGCATCCATGTGTCCAGCTAAAATTTCTGTTATTTGGGAAGAAATGATATCAGAGAAGAGCTAACCATCTGTGTTGCAGCTGCTAAGTGCTACAACTGGGATAAGAACCCAAATCTGAGGAACTTCACAGACCCTACCCACAAAAACAGGTAGGCTTTAATTCCTATTTTTATAGCAATGACCATCGGTCCTCTCTTCTTCACTGCCAAGGAAACTGTTGAGGGTAATTTTAGAACTTTCTATAACATTTCAATAGCTTTCAATTCAACAGTTAGAAATGATCTCCAAGCTAATTTATATGATCTTTGGTGGTTTTAAAATATACCTGCTAATTCTTTGATACTCCTCCCTTCAAAAGATGGACGTTAACTCCACTTACCCTAAGTGTAGACTGTCTTTAGTGACTCACTTCTAATGAATGTATGTGGCAGAGTGATAATATGTGACATCTGAGACAAGGTCATAACATGATCGTTTGTTCTAGCAAAAGCCAAATCCCATGCTTTGAAGTCACTCAAGCAGCCCTATGGAGAAGACTTCATGGAAGGAATGGAGGGAGGCGTGCTGCCAAGAGCCTCGAGAATGAACTTGGAATTGGATTCCCCAACCCCAGTCAAACCTTCAGATGACCACAGTCCTCACTGCAACCATTTGAAAGCCATTAGGCCAGACCATGCCTGAATTTCTGATCCACAGAGACTTGGAAATAAAAATGTTTTTTGTTTTAAATCAGTTTTTGGAGTCATTTGTTACATAGTGATAGAATAATTCGGGTCTCAATGTAAATTTAGTGTTCTTTTGGCTTCAAAATTCAAGAAAGTAGAAATGACCATCTTGGTAGTGAAAATTTGTATTTTAAATAGCTGTGTCTCAGCTCAGCACCTGATTTTAAATGATTTGGAGCTGTTCTTAGATGAGATGCTCTGGATGCCACTGTGAAGAGGGAAGACCAGGGAGCCGTCCCTGTTAGAACACATTGCTAATATCACATCCTTGAGTAGTCCCAGGAAGCAGTTGAACCTGCTGTTAGCCAATTACCACCTGGAGAAAGAGCTCAGTATCAATGAAGCCAACATCAAAATGATGAGTTTTGGCAAACTCTCTCCAGCATCCAGATGGATAATGCTGAACAATTCCACTCGACAGGTTAACTTACTTAGTTATCTGGGGAAGCAATGTGTGGCTTAATCACCTTAGTAGATCTGTTATGATGCATTTCTGTTGAAAGTGGAAGAATCCACAGAAACAACATCAAGGTTATTTTATGATAGACACGGATGACTGATAAACCCTGTTCCTCAAATATCTCAAGTCAAGGTCAAGGTTTATGATGTTGGCTCTTGAAATTTTAGATCAAGATATCACCTCTGCCTACCCTCTCAAGTAGGATTCTTAGGAGTTGGAACCAGAGAAACACGTTCTACAGGGGGTTCATAGAATCATAGAAGACTTTGTACACTACAATCTGCTTGTGTCTCTGCATCTAGAGAGTCTAAAATCAGCTCCTCGTCCTTCACTGAGAATCACCACCATCCTAAGCCACTATTACTAGAGGAAATAGGTAAAAATAAAGAGAGAGAGGGAGAGGGAGAGAGAGAGAGAGAGAGAGAGAGAGAGAGAGAGAGAGAGATCCTCAGGAATTTGAGGGTGAGGAAAAGGTTGAAAGGCACCAACATCTCTGAAATAATACAAAATACTTGTATATTGGGTATTTTTATTATGGGCCAAAGGGCTTCTATTTAAAATGAGATGAGAGGACTCTTCCTCCAACTGGGCACTTCAAGGCTGTCATTGGAATAAGATAACTAACTAGTGTTCCCTCTCTGCCCCAATCCGCTGAAAGCTTGGAGCTAAATTTCACGCTCATTCACAGGAACTGCGTTAGTTTAAGGGGCTGTCATAGTTTTTTTCTTCCTCTTTGTATGTGGATTTTTATTTTCTATTTCTGTTCTGACAGCCTTTGCAGTTTGTTTCTTCATTTATCAGATGATGTCTCGATCACATTTGGAAGCAGGCAGCATATAAATTACAAATGAATAAAGTGAAAGTGGCAGGGTCGGGACTCGGGTTTCTTTCTTGGACACAGCTATCAAAATGCATTTTCAGAACAAGAGGCAGGAAACTCTAAGAAGACTTAAGCAAATGTCCCTTTAAGGAGAGGGCCCTTGGAAGCGGGTGTCAGCAGAGAAATCTGTCCTTGGCTCCGCTGACAGAGCTTCATGGCTCTCCACCAAAGACTTCCCTCCCAAGGCTCAAAGGCAGGTCAAGCCTCCAGGAGGCAGGCACGTAGATAGATAAAAGACCCAGGTTGTAAAGCTAATTCCCAGCTCGCTGAGCAGAGCTGTGTATCTGGCCCTCCCACTCCTGTTGGATGATGTGGCTCTTTGTGTAGGTTTTATCACCTCCCCTGGAAGAGAGAACTTGGAGCCATCAGCCTTCTCAGATAAGAGTTGTGAGTTTCTCTTATGACAGTAATGTCTCTGCCTCCTTAAAACCCCTCTTGAAAAGCCTATAGAGGGAAGTGTCTCCAAAAAGGCAAATTAGGGTGTGCCTCTTGGATTTTTAAATCAACCAGTAAAACTACAGGAGGAAAGGAAAACAAAGAAGAAGGAAGGGAGGGATGGGGGTCTTCTTTATAAGAAAATAAATGGTGGCCCAGATGGGTGGGGGCGGGGAGGGGTCCTTCGGAGCTCGGGGCCCAGGAGCCGGCCCCCTTGGAGCAGGAAATCATGCCCGTCCCCAACCTTTTCTGGGCTGCAGTGCACCTCTGCCCTTGGTGAGGAGCACGCTGGGCTCACACAGAGCTTTAAAAATATCTCTCCACCCACTGGAAGTTTGATTAATCAGGCAAGTTCTCACCCATGTGTCACAGTGGTGGCAGTGATATATAGGATAGTGACATGAGGGTGCAGGGAAGGCACAAAGGGTCTCATCTAGCAGAGAGGAGGATTCAGAGCATCAGAGTTAAAAGAACATGGGCTCCGAAGCCCGCTGACAATCAGCACCCCAGTTCTAATATACGCTAGTTCCCAACCTTGGACAAGGTTCTTTTGTATCTCAATTTTCCATGTTTTCAAGAAGGGAGTTAATAATAATACCTGCATTCCAGGATTATTGAAAGGATTAAGCGTGTTGATTCATCTAAAGCATTTTGAACACAGAAGCACTCAATAAACTTCGGCTGTGATGATTGCGCTGATGGGGACAAGGACAACGTTGACACTTAAAAGATGGGTCCCAGTAGACAGAAGCAGCTAGAACAAAGGCAGAGAAGCAGGAGAGATCTTGAGGCGGTAGAGAACCATCTGGAAGGAAAGCAGGGAGTCAAAGCAGACAAAAAGGAAGGGTCCAGGCCACACGGGACTTCCTATGCTTTGTTCCAGAGTTTCCCTAGGGCTCACCCAGCTGTAGGCTGTGCAGAGCCATTTAAGAATTATCAACAAAAATGAACTTTTAGAGGGTCAAGTGCAATGTTGGTTGAAAATTACTTTTAACCAGTTCGGGTAGAAAAAATAAAATAAAATTATTAATAACAGACTTCTGCTGTACAACAAAGTCATTGGTATAAGAATAAGCCTCCCCACCGAGTGCAACCATACAACTGAACAAAGTATCTAAAGCAACCGTTTTCAGGCTATAGACAATGGGCTGCATGTGACTGCCAAGTGCAGGGAGAAGGGAAACTGACCCAGTGAGCCCCGTGTTGACCCTACTCTCTGTCTGGGACCATTTCCCACCCACAGCTCATACTTCGGGGTAACTGAAGGAACTAGAACCTTGTGGGGTAAGGGAGCAGAGAGAAGGAAACTGCAGAGTGAAGGCCCCAGAAGCCTGCATGCGGGTTTCCTAGGAATATCTAGCCGAAGGCTGGACTACACACGTGTAAATTGAGATTAAACCAGACTCACCAGGAAACAGCTGCTCTGAGGTTGAGAAGAGAAAATAGATACTAGAATGGAAGCAGTCCTAGGTGTCTGAAACACCTCATTACTACCCCAGGCATCCAGCTGAGACACTAGAAGGACCTCATCATAAGAGGAAAGAATCTACCCCAAAGGCCTCCTTGAAATCCACATGATCAAAACTTAAAACCAAGCCCTGAGAAGACCCACAAGGAAGACAGAGTTTGGAGACTGAGTCCCTGCCAAGTTAGAGGGGCTTGGGAGACACTGGGATTTCCACAGCTCTACCGTAACAAAGCATAAAAACCAAACCTACACAACTTGAAAGCAGTCAGCTTGTAATTGAGTTAGCTACTGGAGCAAACATCACTCTTCAGAGGTGCCTGGATGGCTCAGTGGGTTAAAGCATCTGCCTTCAGCTCAGGTCATGATCTCAGGGTCCTGGGATCGAGCCCCGCATCGGGCTCCCTGCTCGGCAGGAAACCTGCTTCCTCCTGTCTCTCTGCCTACTTGTAATCTCTCTCTCTCTGTCAAATAAATAAAATCTTAAAAAAAAAAATCACTCTTCAGAGAAAGATAACAGAACACAGAGTCTCCATAGCATAGCATTCTCAATGTTCAGTGGACAGTCAAATATTAATAGGCACACAAAGAAACAGGAAAGTTTTTTGTTTTTTTTTTTTTTAAAGATTTTATTTATTTATTTGACACAGAGAGAAAGATCACAAGTAGGCAGATAGTCAGGCAGAGAGAGAGGAGAGAGGAGGAAGCAGGCTCCCTGCCGAGCAGAGAGCCCGATGCGGGCCTCGATCCCAGGACCCTGGGATCATGACCTGAGCCGAAGGCAGAGGCTTTAACCCACTGAGCCACCCAGGCGCCCAGAAACAGGAAAGTTTTAACATAATCAAAAAAAAAAAGACAGTGGAAACGAACCCCAAGATGGCCTAGAGCCTAGATGGCTGGATTTAAGTACATAAAGACCTTAAAGAGCTATTATAAATATAGGAAAATATGCCCAAATAATTAAAGAAAAATATTGTTTCAATGAGTAAGCAGATGAGTATTTCGACTAGAAAAATGGGAACTATAAAAAAGAACCTAATTAAAATTCTAGAACTGAAAAAATTGGGTGCGTGCCTCTGCGTGTGTGAGTTGGAAAAAAAAGGAAACAGAAAGAAAGCAAATGCTTTAATATTAACAATTAGATGAAGGTATACAGTTTTTCACTATACTTTCCAAACCTCTGTGGATTTGAAAATTTTTAAAGATGAAAGAAATATTAAAAATATATATATTCATATATTAGTAGGCCAAGAAGAAAAAAGTTTTAAGCAGTGGGCCAAGCTAATCAAATGTGTATTTGAGAAGCATCCCTCCAATGAAACGGAACTGAACTGATACATGAGTGAAACTGTAGATGAGGCGCAGAGATCAACTCTGGGGGATTGCAGCCACGGGGTTGGGACTTAGCCCAAGACAATAGCCATGTGCTCAGAGAGGAAGGAACAGTTTCAAGAGAAGTTGAGAAAAGTCAAGATCTGCAAGACTTGGCCAATTATACGTGGGGAGTGAACAAAAATACAGGAACCAAAGAGGACTCCCAAATTACTGTTGTACCTGACTGGGTATACAATGTGATGTAGTTTCCTGAGAAAAAATCCAGAGGAGAGGCAGTTTTAGAGAAAAAAGAAAATCCATTCAGCTTTGGATCTTTGGAGCTTAAAGGACTTGTGAGACATCTACACAGGACTAGAGGTAGCAGATCTAAAATTCAGGAGGGAGGCAGGGGTTGAAGATATAGATCTTGAGGCAATCAGCACATAGATGTCCGTGGGGACAACAAAAAAACAACAGTGTGTGAGCAGTGGGCAGAAGAGGAGGGACACACAAGGAACAGTGGGAATGACAAAGAGGTAGAAAAGAGGAAGGAGGAGAACCAGCTAGTGACATGGACACCAAAGCAGTGTGAGCAACGCTGCCAGATGCTGCAGAAAATCCAGAATAAACATGGAGAGTCCACTGGATTATGCAAGCAAGGGGTCACTGAGGAAAGCACGCTGTGCTGACGCAGAGATTCTGGAATGATCTAAAGCAAGTCAACCAACTACTGAAAGGGGCTTTGTGCTAGAAGGGTGGCACACTGATACATCTACTCCCAAAGCTCAAATTAAAATAGCCCCAGAAATGTACATATAAGCATCTTACCAGAAATAGTAATTTTGAGATGCATATACACGTCAAAGGTTAAGGAGAATTTTCATGATTGGCAACACCAATGAACTGGAGAAACACAATTTCCATCCACCCTGAGAACTACCGTGGCACTTACAGCAGGAAGACATTGACTCGCTGCCATTGTTTGCCCCTGCCCGGGATCCAGGGGCTAACTGACCAGTAAATCCAGCTGTCCTTCCCTGTTACATAACAAGTTCCCCAAGCCAATCCAAACCCAGCAGCACCGCTTTTCTGAGCTCATGTAGGGAACCCTACTCTCTGGGAGCAACTAGAGCCATGGGTTGCTGTGTCCCATCCTGGATTATTTCCAAGCGAGGTGAGAACCAGGGGGCTCCTGGGTCACTGAAAGCTGGATACTAGTTTGGGAACAGGAGAAGAGCAAGAGAAAGGAAAAACAAAGGACGGACAGAATTCTGTGGCATAGGAAGCAAACCCAGCAGTAGGGACAATCAAAATCTACCCAGTTCATGCTCCACCCAGCAGCCATGAACTAGACCAGGGTGTTCTAGAAACCGGACCCTCCAGCTGGGGCTGACAAAGGGAAAATTATCGCACATCCCAGATAAAGCAAAGATAGAACAAAGAAGGCTAAAGAATCTTGACAAACCCTGTTTGCTCACAGATTCTGGGCCCTCAAAGAACTTTATTGAGTCACAAATCAGAGCAAAAAAAAGCAATAAATAAATAAATAATAAATAAATAAATAAATAAATAAATAAATAAATAAATAAATAAAAACGCCTTCTAATCCAAAATAAAGGTAGCATCAGCTGGAAGACATGGGGGAAAAGGCTTTTTCTATATGTATATCTATATACATTATGCCAAGAAACAGAAGAGATTCTCATACATTGTGTCCAAGTTGACTTTAATAAAACAAAGAGTTGAGAGAGAATTTAAAAAAAAAAAAAAAAAAGGCCCCAGTAAAGCAGGAAGACAGAGCCATGAGGAAAACACATCCTAACACTATACCAGCAACAGAGACGGGGATGGTGAGATTATAGCCTAATAGCTACAAACAAACAACCCAAATACCCATTGAGAATAGAACGGATAAACGAATGGCAGCTTATTTATATATGATAGCATGCTATCTATTAATGAAAATGAATCATCTTCGGCTGCCCTCAAAAACATGGCTGAGTCCCGCAAATATGTCAAGGAAAAACGGTTGGGAACAAAAGAATAGACATGGCATGACCCCACCCACACACCCCCACCCCGAGCTGAAGGGTTACACAAACACGATAAAACAGTGATAGTAAGCCAGGGCAGTGGTCCTCTCTGAGGAAAAGGCCCTGGGAAGGGCCTTGGGGTGCTTCCGGGTACTGGTAACACTATCGTTCTTAACCTTGGTGGTGGTTATATGAGTGTTCACATTCAAGAATATAACTGTAACTGTGCATTAATACTTTTCTATATTCCATTTGGACCAAAAAGTGTTTTAAAAAGGAAGGAAGACTACCGAAATAAAACCAGGCTTCAAAGAAACTGAAACTTTCATCCATAATGAAAATATGCTCTAAAGGCAGTCATAAAAAAAAAAAAAAAGTTAAAATGACTGTAGACCAAGTAAATCAATGATGTAGAAGGCAAACTTGAGAATGAACACAGGGTGCAGAGAATGATGTGAGAAGAGTCATATAATGTGGAAAACTAAGAATGAAGGTCTAGGATTAGCATGGAAGGCATGGAATGCCCACACTCAGACAGACATCTCACAGAGGCCGTGAGGGTACTGTGAGTACAGTGGACCCTGACATCATAGACATAGCAGAAGGGGGAATGACTAGATTATACTTTAACAGCCCCAAACTGGAAACCCAAATATCCACCCTGGATGGAATGGATGCAGACATTGTAGATACTCACACTATAGGAATGAAAATGAATGAACTTCAGATGAGGCAAATTTCAAGATCACGATAGCATTACAAGATTACTCAATAGAGAGCCTTCAGAAAACGGCTTTTACAAAATTATAGTTCACACATCTAATAAAATTCCACATGATACACTCTTCAAAGTACAAGATACTGCTAATAAATGTTGTATATACAGAAATTCCCTGGGTAGACTGCAAATTCCCCAGGGAACAGGCACTGAATATTATACTTCTTTGATTTCCTCCTCCATCCAGAAAACATTTGGGTAAACACTCCTATAATGAATGAATGAACCGGAATGGACAAATGAATAAATATGAATGAATGAATGAATGAATGTCTCCACCAATACATCATTGCTGAGTTTGTCAGGTGATTTCCAATGTTACTCTGGCCAACTCGATGCAGTTTTGCATAATTTCCTCCTGAGCTTTGTTGAAAGAGAAGAAATGGAAACTTCCCAGAGTAAATGTGAGCTGGAGATAGCCTGCATGGGGAGTGGCTCTTTTCACGCCTGTTCTGGGAGGGTAACCACTCATGGACTGGGCAAGTTTGGCACTTCCACAGAAGGGAAGGGGCATTTCTCCCTGGTGATAAACACTAGCGGTGGGGGAAGGGGGATCTATCCGTCTACACGGGCATCCCTAAGCAGGGGGCTGCAGCCAGCCACAGCAGGGTAGAGAGAGGGGGTGTGGTAAGGAACGATGGTACCCAACTAATGGATCACGAAGGATGCTTTGACGTCCATCAGTGTCCCACACGTCAACTCCCTGTACCACACCCTGTGCCCTCTGATGATAAGTGAGTGGCCCCCAGCAGAAGGACTTCTGGGCTCAGCTTGTCCCAGAGAACAGCAAACAGGCAAAGCCTCGGAAACTTGCCTAGGCCGAGAACCAACCTGCACTTGGTTTTCAGACCCTGCCTGCTAGCTCTAAACTCAGCGCACATCTGCACAGCCCTGCCCAGAGCCCCAAGATGCTCATCGTAAAGCATGAACAGTCATAACTCAGGGTTCACCTTGGCCAAAAGTAAATAAGTAGAAGGAATCTTCCATCAGAAAATAAATGGCCCTTCTCCAAGCTGAGGGCCTGGATTTCCCCCCTGAAGGACAAGCAGTGTCTTCAGCAGCCAGCCTGTGGCCATAAAGCGTGGCCGGACCACTTCGGTGACCCTGCACGGCCCCCCACTGCCCACCCAGGCTGAGGGCCGTTCAGAGTCTCTCCCTGCTCTTCTCTAGCCTCCTGAGAAGGCACCTTTGGGCCCCGCTCAGCGGCCTGAACGAAACGTGCTGCTGAGCTCAGATGCTCACCCCAGTACCCGGAGCGTGGTTGTGCCGGGCACCCCAAGGGGACAACATCCAGCCAGTGGCGCAGCCTGGCAGGGGCCCAGATCTCACAGAGAAAAAAAGCCAACGCTCTGAGAAGTCATCTCCTGATTGTTCATGGCAAAGTGGAGAGGGAAGAGGGAGGGAAAGGGAAAGCCAGGATCTGGGAAAGCCGAGGGCGATCTCCAAACTTCCTTGGGTTAGGAAGGTCGGCTTCTTTGAGAGTTATCCTAAACTGGGGACTTCCTGCCCCATCCTCGGGGCCTCTGCTCAATGAGGATTTCAGTCTCTCCCCCCGATGACAAAGCCCAGGGACCTACTCAACGGAACACAAGGGCACACCCACCCCCAAATCATGGAATCATTTCCCTGATCCTTCCTGGGAGTAGGACTCCCCAGGGTGCTGGGAAGCCTGGGCCCCGCCACACACACCCGCAGAGCTTCGGTCTTCTCCATGGTCACCTCGCTTTGGAAGCACTCCGGGCTGTACCGCCTGCTTCCGTGTCCTGCATCTGAATGCCCTCCGGCCAGTGGAAGACCAGGAGATCCGAGGGTCCTGCTCTCCTCTCCTGCCACTAGCCTTTGTCCGGACTGCAGTGACCAGCTACAGGCCCTAAGGGGCCGGGCTCTGCTGCCTGGCTCCGGCTTCCAAAACAAACCCCCACCCCAAGCCTCCCCTGCAGACCCTGCCCTCCAGCCTCCGGGGCTCTCCCCCCCCCCTCATGTAAACACGTCCGTCTTTTAGATAAGCAAGCAATCAAACCCGACAGGAGCAGGAAAAGCTATCAGATGACCCCATAGTCCACTTTGCTCAACTCCTGCCAACTCGGCAGCAAGTGTGGCTTCGCTGGCCCAGAGCTGAATTTCCCCCACCTTTTTCTTGTGAGTAACGGCCATGAGGCTCCCACCTGTGCGCAGAGACAGAACACTGGTCAGACCACTTCACTTAAAAGCAAATATGTGGGCCTTCTGGGGTAATTGTGATTTCTCTATTTCAGAAAAGCGAATTTCGACTTCGGGCTTTCACACGGTGTTACAAGGAGCACAGCATTCCAGAACACTAGGGAAAACGGCTTCTGGCTCGGCCTTAACAGATGGGGCACCGAGGCAAACATCTGGCTGAGTCAACCTAATTCTCTATTCTAGAAGAAATAAATTCCTTCTTCCTCGTTTTAATGTGGTGGTTGAATCAGGGGCTTGGCTGACCAATGAGGCTGCAACAGGGCACCACTGTCCCAGGATGAACACAGTCAAGGTACGCCCGGGTCTGTTCTCATCCCTAACCCTGCTCCGCACACCCAGGGCCACAGTGTGTTACGAAGGAACCGAGGCAATTAAAATAATTGCTGTCCATTCCCACCTAGATGCGGCTTCCACATGATTCTGATCTGGGCAGGATTCAAAGCACCATGGCCCCAAGTCAAGACCCAGGCTTTCCAGCCCTCGCCTCCCCTACAGCTGGGCCCCATGGAAATGACAATGTGGAATCAGGACAACACCACGGGTGATCAAGAAGAGTCCATAAACTAAAAAACACATGTGGGGAGTTGAAGGTCATCCCCAAGGTCAGTCTACAAAGAAACCAGAATATTCACCAGAGGGTTTTCAGGCGACCGGCTCTGTCGCGCACAAAGAAGTCGCTGGGACGGAATCTGTCCCTGAGCTCTTTCCCATCACACCACGGCTGGACTTGGCCATGATGGGTGGCCAGAGCCTGGCGCTCTCACCTCAAAGCACAACAGCCTCAAATGCCTCCCTGGGGTGACTGACCTCCCGGACAGGGCGGGCCCCTTACCGTCTAGCTCCTCCACGGAGATGTTAGCAAGCTGCTCGCTGTCGCTCCCGGCAGAGAGAGAGCGGTTCAGGTAATTCCCCTTGTACAACAAGCCAGCGGTCACGTGGTGGAAAGGCATCTTTTCCCTGTTCACAAGAGAAGCGGGAGTGGGGAGAGAAAGATCATCATTCATTCCTTCTTTCCTTCCTGAGAGGGCCACCTTGGTTTCCAGATGGCCAGTGTCCTTTTTAACATAACAATCACATTTCTAGAGGGAAAGTCGGAAAATGCCAGGGTCCTCACGGCCTGAACCGTCCCCAGATGATCTCAAGTTCTAGCGCTTTCTTCGCTTCAGGCCTTACTTCATTTTTACCGATTTCATCATGAATCTTGCAGACTGTGGGACCCCATGTCGTCGGCCAGGCCTTTCCAGGCAAAAAGGAATCCTCTCTGCCCCTTTCCCCTGGCCTGACAAACTCTTTTGTCAGTACTCATCAGGAATGCATATCCCAGAAATGTCGGGCTCCCCAGGGACCGGGTGTCCTAGCCGTGACCGTGCGCAGATCCAAGTGGTCCACTTTCCCCAGGTAAAGCAGATGATCCACTCACACAGCACTTGAATCGGGCAGGCCCTACGTAAATACACGGACAGCCTTCTGCACGTGGGGAAGCAGCCCCCCCCCCAATCCCCGCCTGGCCGAGATGCAGACACTTGCTAACCAGAGCCACTTCGGAGCACGCCCATCTGAGATGCGGCACCTCCCATGTCCCAGAACAAAGCAACTCCCAACAGGCTCACTGAGAATCAAAGCATCCCTGAGACCAGACCAACAAACCCTCCAGGCCACCTCCCCTGCCCAGACGCCAGCCCTGGCCAGAGCACAGGAGTTCCCATTGGTGCGATGCAGGCTAAGGGAAGAGGGAGGAAAGAGAGTTGGTAAGGACGTGGGAAGAGCAAGCACAGCAGAGCTCGAGACAAGGCAGTTAGAAAGGTGGGCTCCTCCAGAGCAGAGAACGTGACTCTCCGTGACAGTGCATGAGCTGCTGACCATGTCAGGAAGCCTGTTCTGCTCCCCTGTCTGCGAAGGGGGCTAAGAGGACAGATCAACCTGTGAGTGGAATTAGGGAATAGGTAGGAGGTATGGGGAGTCAATTATAGGCGGTGGGTGGAGAAAACCTCTTAACAGAGCTCCAGGAAGGTGAACTGGGCAGCATCGGAAGGGGTAATCTCCCCGTCACTGGGGGCATTCAAGCCGAGATGAGGGCCTCCCTGCCAGGGTTCTGTGGGAGAGAAACGATCCCTGAGCTCTCTCCCCCAACACTCCTCACTCCCCACAGGAGTCACTTGTAGAGTACCATTTCTTACTAATGTTTGCATCTGTGGGGATAAGTGGGGTCAGCCTGAAGGGCCCCTCCAGGCACTGCTGAGTTACAGCCAGTCCCTGATGGTGACTGTTCAGGACACCTAAACCTTGCTGTCCCTCCAACCACACTCATGATAGCAACTGTCCTAATGGTGGGATGTGGGAGTCAACAGACACCGGAGGGCTGGTGCGGAGGGCGGGGGGGGGGGGCTCCTGCTTTCTTTTCCCTGGGATAGCACTGAGTGACAAACCCTGCAGGACCCCTCCTGCCCTCTCTCCCTCTAACCTAGAGCACACACCAGCATGTCCCTACTTGGGCTGAGAGCCGCTGACTTACAGACCAACCAGCGAGACTCCTAAAAGGACGGGGCTTAATCCAGAACACAAAGCTAGTTAGTGGAGGAATCGTTCTAGAACGCAAGCCTCCCGGGTGCTGTTTCAACGCAGACATTTCCACCGGATGTCAAACTCTCATTTCAAACTCAAGATGTCTAAAAATGAATTAATTATCTCCCTAAAAAAATAGGCCACACTTCCTGATTTCTCTATTTCTATCAAAGGTACTTTTCACTCATCCTAACAACTGGGACATCTCTCACGGAGGTTCTGGGCCCCAAAAAGTAAAACAGACACATGGCTGAGGCAAGAGCCAGCTATCAGGCTCCAAACCACCCTTTCCCCTCCCCAGCAAACAAAACAGACATCCACGGGCTGATCACAAACCGCGGGGTGCTAGTTACCAAGTACATCTACACTGACCAATTGTACGGGGAATGTCTTCGGCTATTTGTAAGTCAGACTCCCCCCTCCGAGCTGCATCGATCTTTACACGTAAAATACAAGAATCTGTGTTTGTCTCTGGACAAACAGTGCAATTACCATCTCCTATTTTCACCAACTTCATTTTCAGGTCAAACATGTTGAAAAGCGAGAATCAGATGTACGAATTAGGACCACCCTCCCTCTTCCCAGGGCCGATCCTGATTTGGGGGCCCTGTGCTGTGTTTATTTCACAACACTGGTTGAGGCTTCCTGTGTGGCCACAGGACCCCGTCAGCCTCATCAGCTGTTCTTTTAAACAACATTTCAATCCTATAAATGTGTGCAGACACGCACTTCACCACCTGGGGAGAAGGCCCCCCTGAGGTCCGCACACCTGCAGAAAGCATCCCTTCCCTGGTCACGGCTCATCATTCTAGTTTCCCCTCGGATTTTATAACCATTTCCTATTATCGACCTTTCACCTGGTTGTCTGATGCTCCGAAGGTGCCCCACAAATTTTCACAGCTGCAGTAACAACGTTATACTCGATCGAACACATCCAAGCCACAACCCCAGTTCAGCCACTGAATAAATGACGAGAACTTTGCAGAGAAAAGTGGCCACCACTGACTCCCCCTTGACATACCAACATAATTTGCTTCTGGAAAAGGCAGCTGACAAAATCAGGGACGCATTCAGAGCATTCAGTCTGCACCCAAAATTCTCCACGTCTAGTGGGAAAGGAAACGTGCAAGGGAACCACACGTATGGACAAATGAAGTCATGTTCAAGAAAGGGAAGAACAGGGGCGCCTGGCTGGCTCGGTGGGTTAAAGCCTCTGCCTTCGGCTCAGGTCATGATCTCAGGGTCCTGGGATCGAGGCCCGCATCGGGCTCCCTGGTCAGCCAGGAGCCTACTTCCTTCTCTCTCTCTGCCTGCCTCTCAGCCTACTTGTAATCTCTCTCTCTCTCTGTCAAATAAATAAATAAAATCTTTAAAAAAAAAAAAGAAAGAAAGAAAGGGAAGAACATTATTCCAAGGAAGCTAAAAACAGCCACCACTTATTAAGGGGCTGAATTCACTCCAAGCCATTTGGGGAAACCCAAGCGTTAAGATTCTCTCTTTGGCTAAGGAAAAGAAACATGCAAGTTCATCGGCAAAGACAAACACAATCCTGAACTGAAACTTAGAGATGGGTCCTTCTAGGGAGGACAATGAACAAAAAATATTTTTTTCCAATGGCACTTTTACTCACTGAGAGATACTATTTATGACTGTTTATCATGGGAAAGATTTTTTTTTTAATTTTCTGTAAGGCAGTGCAGTTTCATGGCAAAGAATCAGAACTTTGTGGTCAAAACGAGTGTTAGATTGAAATTCTAGCTCTTACCCTTGTTAGCCAATGTAGGTAAGTTACTTCCCCTCTGTCAGCAACACTTTTCTCCTATTCGAAAGTGTTGATACACATTAGAGAGTATTTTTGTAAATAGGAAATAAGATAACTTACAGAAAGCACTAGATTTAATGCTAGCCATACTCTCCATAATACCATCAGTGATTATTTGCTAAAGATTATATGAAGCAGCATGCTGGGCAAAGAGACCATGGACTCATTAGGTTGAAGCTAAAATACACTGGGTTACTTTTTATTTTTAAGACTTTATTTATTTAGGGCTGCCTAGGTGGCTCAGTTGGTTAAGTGTCTGCCTTTAGCTCAGATCATGATCTCAGAGTCCTGGGATTGAGCCCTGCATCGGGCTCCCTGCTCAGTAAAGAGCAGTCTGCTTCTCCCTCTCCCTCTGTGATCTCTCACTTTCTCTCTCTCAAATAAATAAAATCTTTAAAAAAAATAGTTTAAAAAATGTTTTATTTATTTATTTGCAAGACAGATAGCATGGCGGGGAGGAGGGGCAGAGGGCAGGGGGTAGAGGGTCAAGCAGACTCCGCACCCTCAGCAAGCAGCTCCTTCCCTCAGGAGGATGGAGCTCCTTTGAATGGAAAGCACTAGAACTGAAGAAGAGTCTTTTTCCTGGGCACCAGGGAGGCTGACTTCACCATCACCCCAAGGACAAAGTATCAGGAGGCTGAAACAAAAGGGATGAGGTGGGGGGAATGGGTGAAACAGGTGAAGGGGATTGAGAGCACGCTTATCTTTTTTTAATTTAATTTTTAAATTTTAATTTAATTTAATTTTTTTTTTTTTTGAGAGTGAGAAAGAACATGAGATGGGTGGGGCCGTGGATGGGGCACAGGAAGAAGTGAGAATCTGAAGCAGGTTCCACACTGAGCACGATGTGAGATTATGGCCTGAGCTGAAATCAGAAGTCAGACACTTAACCGACTGATCCACCCAACGCCCCAAGAACGCACTTATCACAATGAGCACTGAGTACTGTATAGAATGGTTGAATCACTATAGCAGATACCTGAGATCAAAGAATGCTACGTCTTAACTACACTAGAAATAACATTGAAGATATTACACAAATGAACTAATAAATAAATAACGAAAGGGGTGGCTCTTGTGTTTGGGGTCAGAGAACTGGCACGGTCCCCAGCAGAGGAATAAACAGAAGCAGCCCACTCATCATCGATCTGAGATGATGCCCTTCCGAGATGGTTAATTTTGCACGCCAACCAGACTGGGCTACAGGGTGCCCACCTAGTTCCTTAAACATTTAACATTTGAATCAGTAGCCTGAGGAAAACACAGTGCCCTCCCCAAGTTGGGTGGGCTTCATCCAAGCTGGGGGACTCATGAAGAAAACAAAGAAGCAGAGGGAGAATTCCTTCTCTCCGCCTGACTGCTAAGCCAGGACACCATCTTCTCACGCCTTTGGACTCAGACCCGGCCTGGAGCTGACGCCGTTGGCTCTCCCGGGTCTCGGGCTTGCCAACTGCGGATCATGGGACCTCTCAGCCTCCCTAATTGTGTGAGCCAATTCCTTACAATAAATCTCTTTATATATGTCCTATTGGTTATGTTTCTCTGGAGAACCCAGACTAATACACCTTCTTTTTTAAATTTTTATTATTTTTTTTTTCAAGGTGGGGAGGTCTATAAGAGCAAAGATTCAGGCACACTGCTGTAGGCTGATATTATTATTCTGGACAAATACCATAGCAAAATGTAACTCTGCAGAGCCTCTAAGTAATGCTCCTCAAAGTGTGGTCCATGAACCACAGCCAGTTGAACCTGCTTATTGCTGGTCTGCAATGAGGTAAGGACAGAATTTGAAAGAAAGCATAGAAATTTTTACAGCAATTTATAGCATTGTCCCAACATCTAAGCATGTGACCAGTTGACTTCATGTTTGAACTAATCCTTCCCCACAGATAGTTTGAGAAGTACTGCTCTAAAGTCCTTTATTTAGGTCGCGTACGTTTCTGGTCACGGACCACAGAGAGGGGGAAAAAAAATCTAGAGAAACACATTTTAACTTGTGTCGGAAACTTTTTCAAATAACTTAAGGTTTTTTAAAAGTCTTCGATGGACTTTGGAAAGGAGGTACAAGACCTCAGTAGAAGTTTGTCCTCTCTGCAGGAACCCGGAGTGTGCCTAGAATCTACTGCAGACTTCACGGAGGTTCCTGGCCTCTAATTACCAGACATAAAAGAAAGGGGCAATGCTGAACTTACATTCTAAAAAGTTAGACAGCCTAGCCAGCCCCGATAGGGCCTTTGCCAAATTCCCCTAAAAATACTTGTGAAGCCACACAAAAATAATGACGCTCCCCATTGCACCAAGGCCAGTGTATGGAAGAAGTTTCCAGTAAGTCAGCACAGTTAGGATCAGAATGACAATCAGCCACATACCCACATTTTGAATTGAGAGACTAAATAACAAAGTTAGATGGTAAATGCATAAGAAAAGATCTTTATCTGCCCCCACTCTTTCCTATTACAGGGACTCAGAATGGCCAACCACGACCTCAGGCTATCACCCTTCAGACTATGTGGGAAGGGCTTTTTTAAAATCAAATCAAATCCCCACTGTCCTTAGCACCCCTTCCTCCCACCATTCAGGGATCACACCTCCCAAAATGCAATGCAGCTAGAAATGGGAGGGTTTGGGCCCTGCACGTGGAGAGGTGAAATTCGCTGTAGGCACAGGTGTCAGTGAGAAGGACCCTAGAAGCAAAGACCTATACAGACTCTGGTTTTTCTAGTCTTACTTTCGATTGAGGAAGAGCTACAGAATATCTCAAACACCCCAGAAATGTATGTCTCCTCCTCGTAGTCCAGGAGTTAAGTGATGGGGAGACAGAGTCCATCTTTCCCCAGCAAAGATGCACTACAGGAATGCCCGCCAGACACCCACGGGGCATTTGCCTAAGCACTTACAAAACAATTGCATTCCCTTGTGAAGATCCTGCAGGGGCAGGCCAATTGGCAAACAGAGTTTGGATAGAGCTCAAATCAGACAGGAATGAGTAAGCAGAAAACACCAACGTGAGGGTCTGCATAAAGTTCTGCAGCATTCGAAGAGGAGGCATTTGCAAGAAAATGTAGAGCAAAGAACATACAGTCAATAATGATATGATACAAGCAAGAAGACAATTTTACAGTCTCTGGTTGTGTCCTTACAAACAAGAATGCAGGATGTGGGTATGAAATAAGAATGTAAATTCATTAGGAAATATCACAGTAAGTGAGGAGATACCACATCAAAAAGACAAGACAGTATGCTGAGAGGCAAGCCGGTCTGGAAAAGGGGCAGGCCTTGCAAAGCAAAGAAAAAAATCCCCAATATAATAGAATGGAAATCTACATTAATGGCAATAGGGATACTTCAATCAAACAGAAAATTCAGCAAATAATATAATGCACACATGGACCCACCACTCAGATTGAATACAGGCTAATATTTTACTTTATTTGGTATAGATTTTTTTTTTAAGATTTTATTTATTTATTTGACAGAGAAAGACACAGCAAGAGAGGGAACACAGAGGGAAGTAGGAGAGGGAGAAGCAGGCTTCCCTCTGAGCAGGGAGCCCGATCCAGGGCTTGATCCTAGGACCCCAGGACCACGACCCAAGCCGAAGGCAGACACCCAATGACTGAGCCACCCAGTCGCCCCTGATACAGATTTTAACAGAAATAATATATGACACTGATGCCCTGCCTGCCTATTTTATTCCTCCACCTCCTTCCCTCCACTGTGAAATGCATCCTTCCCATTCATGTTTTAAATGTTCCTACATTTGGGAGTAACTGTGTAGAATATATTATAGTATTGCTGTATATATCTTTAAATTTACATAAATAATATCACACCACACATATGCTTTTACAACTTGCACATTTCACTCTATATTAAATTTTAGGGATTAATCCAAATCCATACTCATATACCTAATTTATTTTTAACTGCTCCATAGTTTTCCACTGTATAAACATATTGCAATTTATTTATTCGTTATCCAGCTTTTGTAAAGTAGGCTGTAGCGGGTGTGCCTGGTTGGCTAAGCCAGAGGAGCTGCAACTCTTGATCTCAGGGTCATAAGTCCAAGCCCCACATTGTGTTTAGAGATTACCTAAATAAATAGAGTTAAAAAAAAAAAAAAAGCATGCGGGACACTGGGGTGGCACGGTTGGTTAAGCATGGGACTCTTGGTTTCAGCTCAGGTCCTGATCTCAAGGTGCTGAGATCTAGCCCCAGGTGGGGCTCAGAGCTCATCTCGGAGTCTGCTTGAGATTCTCTCCCTCTATCTTTCCCCTCTGCCCCTCCCCCCTCTAAAATAAATAAATACTTTAATTTTTTTTAAAAAGATTTTATTTATTTATTTGAGAGAGAGTGAGAGAGCACAAGCAGAGGGATCAGCAAAGGGAGAGGGAGAAGCAGGCTCCCTACTATCAGGGAGCCCCCACGAAGGACTCAATCCGCGGACCCAGGGATCATGACCTAAGCCGAAGGCAGATGCATAACCAACGGAGCCACCCAGGTGCCCCTAAATAAATCTTTTTCAAAAAGTATGCTACAAAGAATATCCTCATGTGTGTCTCTTTGTATATATCTGTAGGTATTTCTCCAGCCTATATACCTAAATAAGATATTACACAGTTTTGCCAAATTGCTCTCCAAAGTGGCAGAGTTAGTTTTCTATTGCTACAAAACAAATCACCCCTGAAATCAGTGGCTTAGAACAAGAAATAGTTATTATCTCACACATTCTATGGGTGAGGAATCAAGAGTTGCTTGGCTGGGTGGTTCCGGCTCAGGAGATCTCATGGGTTTGCAGTCAAGACATTGACCAGGCCTACCACCATCAGAAGGCATGACTGAGTCCGGAGAATCCACTTCCAAGATGGCTTACTCATACAAAAGTTCTCACTTCCTTGTGGTCCCTGCCATAGGGCTGCTCAGTGTTCTTATGACATGATAGCTGGCATCCCCCAGACAAGTGATCCAAGAGATAGGAGGGAGATTTGATGACCTGGTCTTGGAAATCATGTGCCATCACTTGCACCATATTCAATTCTTTAGAAGCAAGTGGCCAAGTACAGCCCACACTCATGGAGGGAGGAATTAG
Organism: Ailurus styani; assembly: GCA_002007465.1. NCBI lineage: Eukaryota > Metazoa > Chordata > Mammalia > Carnivora > Ailuridae > Ailurus > Ailurus styani. Next base: position 1,682,330 of record LNAC01000318.1, on the reverse strand, counting down.
GCTCCACCTTTTGAAAGATGGAGTACCAAAGAATTTGTGGGTATATTTTAAAACCATCCTAATGGTTTTGGCAATGTAGAGCCCCATTGTTCATCTAAGAGCACATTTACGTCCCCGATAGCCTTGCCAGCATTTGGTATTATCAGACTGTTTCGTTTTTCTTCAGTGGATTTCCTTGATTGCCAATTTAGGCTTTTTTTTTTAATTTAGGCATCTTTTTAAATGACTTTTGGCCATTCTGGGTTCCTTTTCTGTAGATTTGCTTTTCATCTTTATATATTGGATCATTTATCATTTTTGGATTGCCTTGTTCTTCCATGTTATCATCGTCCAATATTTCAGGTCAACCTTACTTTCAAGTCCCTCAGTTATCAGTCATTGTCATTATTGTTGTGGCAGTTTGGAGCCAAAGTTTTTCTAGACACTTCCACAAGTTTGCCAATTACTCTGCTCATCACGGCTTCTTGCAGGGAACTCCTTCCTCTGGGTTCAATTCCCTTCTTAATGAAGGGAATTTTGTAATTCTTTCATGGAGGAACTGTAAATGGAAAGCTTTTAAGTCTTTGTCTTAAAAAAAAACTTTATTTCAATCTCATTTTAATTAGCTCAATGTGGTACAGAATTATAAATTAATTATTTGCTTAGCACTCTGAAGATAATTTGTTGCTTATGAGATGCCTACTTCATCTGTTAATACTCATTCTGGACAATTCTAAGTTTATATTTTCAGACATAGACTCTCTCTCAATCTCTATATTCTCTTCTGTAAACTTTTATTAGATGTGTGTTGGGCCTCTTTATTCAAGTTTGATACTCTTAATCAGCTCATCCAACATCCATTCATGTCTATGCGATTGAAGAGGTTGCAAAGGTAGTAAATTTATTTTCCAGACTCTATAACTACTAGGGTCCTGGATGAGAATTAGTTTCTATATTGAAGAGTACTTGCAAGTCTGGAACGTAGAAGTAAGATGAAATCAGTAGTGCATCTGGTAAAGTTTACCAACTGGGTCTCAAAAAGTTATTGAGTTACAGAAGTTGTGTATATATTTGGATACTAACCCTTTATCAGATATGACACTTGCAGCTATCCTCCACTTGATAGGCTGTCTTTTACTTTGGTTGACTGTGTCCTTGGCTGTGCAGAAGTGGGGATGGGTGAACTAGGTGAAGGGGATGAAGAGTACACATATCTTAGTAAGCACGGAGTATGATATAGAATTGCTGAATCACTATTTTGTATACCTGAAATGAATACAACACTGCATTCTGAGTACACTGGAAGTAAAATAAAAACTTAAAAAGTCTTGATTTGCAGTATTTTCCCATTTCTGTGGTGTAAATACTCCTACAATGAATGGCCAACTGCGAGCTGTCAACATGATGTCACTGAACATGGACTTGGGTAGAGATGTGCCATGGTATACCAGCACACCATTTACAATATTTCCACATATGTCTACATACACCATTTCCACAGATGCCACTGACTCAGTTAACCACAAATCATAGGTAACAAGAAAAATGCAATCACATAATCAGGAAGTGATGAGTTTTTAGCATCTATTACCTTTGGTTTTTTTTTTAATATAATTAACTGTCAGTTGATCCTTCATTTAAGAATGTAAGTTTATGTTTCATTTATCATGCATTTAAGAATGGCTATGTTGGGCGCCTGGGTGGCTCAGTGGGTTAATGCCTCTGCTTTCGGCTCAGGTCATGATCTCAGGGTCCTGGGATCGAGGCCCGCATCGGGCTCCCTGCTCAGCGGGGAGCCTGCTTCCCCCTCTCTCTCTCTGCTTGCCTTTCTGCCTCCTTGTGATCTCTCTCCCTCTGTGAAATAAATAAATAAAATCTTAAAAAAAAAAAAAAGAATGGCTATGTTTAATAACAGGTTCATAAAATTCCTGAAAACTTAACAAATGCCTTTCACAAGCTGGTATGGGTTGGCTCCAGCATTACACTGGATGAAAACCTTTTTCCTGACCACGTCTGGTTGTTTCTACAGGAAAGAAAAGGCAATGGAAACATGACATTTTCCTGCACCAATATCCCACTGTCCACTCTCCAGCTTCCCGGAGAAGTGGCTGTGGTGATGGTAGCAAGAGTGGCAATGGCTCCTAAATCCTTGGATCACAGCTTCAGGGGTCCACTCTCCAGCTTTTGGGGCGGTCAAGAGAAAGTTTTAGGAACAGGAAGGTTATTCCAATGGCAGTCGTAGCGGTAGTAACTCTTCTGGAAGGTCAATTCTGAATTATTCTGGAGTCATTCCAGACACCCACCTAAAATCCAGTCCTTCAGCCCTTGGGCAAGTTGTAAGCATCAAATCCCCTGTATTAAATCCCTTCCTTTTAAAAAATATCCAGAGGGATTACTGGTCCTTGAACTAAATCTTAACAGTTACATCATGCATCTTCTGCATTTCTTAAATTCTTTTTTTAAATTTTCATATTTTTATCTCTGTGTATCTTATAAACAATTCCCTCAGAATTGAATTCCACAATTCTTTTTTCAGTTGTAGCGTAACTCATGGCTTAACCTGTCCAATGGCTTTTTCATCTAAATGACTATGTTTTCCATTTTCAGCAGTTTGGTTCTTTTCTAAATCCTCCCCTCACTTTTCATGGAGTATGAATCTTGGATTATAATTTTTATTCTTTTACCTTTATCCTTCCACTTCTTCACAATTTTCTTTCAGGTGTACAATGTGTCATTCTACCACCTCAATTTCTTAAGGCACTAATCCTCCTCTTTGTGCTTCTAGGACTTTTTCCTGTAGTAAACGGTTCCCAGGTGTGGTCTACCACTCTCTGTGGGTAGGAACTCCAGCAGCATTTTCAGCAGGAGCCGCACATGCTCAGAAAGCCAGGCCCATGGCCCAGGTGCCAAAGGCATTCCATCAGTTGAGGACCACTTTGCACCTTCATTCTTGGCTTGGAAGGCCTGCGACAATGAGTAGATAAATTTGGATCGCTCTTCCCCGAGCTCCAGTTTGGGAGTTCTGATTTATCACTGGAGGCTTTACAGCCTTTGTCTGGGCCGAAATAAACACCTCTACCACTTTGCGGAGCAGGGGGCAGACTTAGTCTGCAGTTAAAGGAGGGACAACCAAACCATGATCTCAGTTCCTGTTGCTGCCTATTGTGGGTCCAAGTGCACACTTTTTACCGCAGCATGAACATGAAAACTCCCAAAGCCCAAAGCCGTTCTGGGTGTTCCTATTCTGCACCAACATCTACTCCTATGCTCCTCTCTGGGCTCTGAGTTTCCTTCTCTTTCTTTCACATTAAATTATTTTGCAATTCTCCACATCCTCTCCAACATTTTGTTTTTTCTTGCCTTGTTAATTTTGGCCATTCCAACTGGTGTAAGGTGGTATATCTCAATGTGGTTTTGATTTGAATTTCCCTGATGGCTAATGATGTTGAGCATTTTTTAATGTGTCTGTTAGTCACTTGTATGTCTTCTTTGGAGAAGTGTCTGTTCATGTCTTCTGCCCATTTTTTGACTTGATTATTTGTTTTTTGGGTGTTGAGTTTGAGAAGGTCTTTAGAGATCTTGGATACCAGTCCTTTATCTGTAGCATCATTTGCAAACATCTTCTCCCATTCTATGAGTTGCTGCTTTGTTTTGTTGACTGTTTCCTTTGCTGTGCAGAAGCTTTTTATCTTGATGAAGTCCCAATAGTTCATTTTCGCTTTTGTTTCCCTTGCCTTTGGAGACGTGTCTTGAAAGAAGTTGCTGTGGCTGATGTTGAAGAGCTTACTGCCTATGTTCTCCTCTAGGATTTTGATGGATTCCTGTCTCATATTGAGGTCTTCCATCCATTTAGAATTTATCTTTGATATGGTGTAAGAGAATGGGTCGAGTTTCATTCTTCTGTATATAGCTCTCCAATTTTCCCAGCACCATTTATTGAAAAGACTGTCTTTTTTTCATTGGATTTTTTTTAAAGATTTTATTTATTTATTTGACACAGAGAGAGAGAGATAGATCAGATCACAAGTAGGCAGAGAGGCAGGCAGAGAGAGAGGAGGAAGCAGGCTCCTTGCTGAGCAGGGAGCCCGATGCGGGCCTCGATCCCAGGACCCTGGGATCATGACCTGAGCTGAAGGCAGAGGCTTTAACCCACTGAGCCACCCAGGTGCCCTTCATTGGATATTTTTTCCTGCTTTGTCAAAGATTAGTTGACCATAGAATTGAGGGCCCATATCTGGACTCTCTATTCTGTTCCATTGGTCTTTGTGTCTGTTTTTATGTCAGTACCATACTGTCTTGGTGATCACAGCTTTGTAATAGAGCTTGAAATAACCCTCTTACACTGTTAGTGGGAATGCAAGTTGGTACAGCCACTTTGGAAAACAGTGTGGAGGTTCCTCAAAAAATTAAAAATAGAGCTACCCTATGACCCAGCAACTGCACTACTGGGTATTTACCCCAAAGATACAGATGTAGTGAAAAGAAGGGCCACGTCCACTCCAATGTTCATAGAAGCAACGTCCACAGTAGCCAAACTGTGGAAGGAGCTGAGATGCCCTTCAACAGACGAATGGATAAAGACGTGGTCCATACATACAATGGAATATTACTCAGCCACCAGAAAGGATGACTACCTACCATTTGCACTAACATGGAACTGGAGGGGATTATGCTGAGTGAAATAAGTCAAGCAGAGAAAGACAATTATCATGTGGTTTCACTTATTTGTGAAACATAAGGAATAGCATGGAGGACATTAGGAGAAGGAAGGGAGAAATGAAGGGGAGGAATCAGAAGGGGAGATGAACCATGAGAGGGGGAGGGAGGGAGAGAGAGAATCCCAAGGAGATGCCACGCTGAGCGTGGAACGCAAAGTGGGGCTCAATCTCATAACCCAGAGATCATGACCTGAGCTGAAATCAAGAGCTGGACATTCAACTGACTGTGCTACCCGGGCCCCAAAATGCAGTATTACTCACTATAGTCACCCAACTGTACATTCAATCCCTAGAACTTATTAAAACTGAATGTGTTGGGTGCCTGGGTGGCTCAGTGGGTTAAAGCCTCTGCCTTCAGCTCAGCTCATGATCTCAGGGTCCTGCTCAGTAGGGAGCCTGCTTCCTCCTCTCTCTCTCTGCCTACTTGTGATCTCCCTCTCTGTGTCAAATAAAGGAATAAAATCTTAAAAAAAAATCTGAATGTGTTAATATACTCCCTTAAATACTTCCCAGCTGAAAGTTTTAAAATTAAAATTACAGGTCTATCTTGAAAAGACAAAAATGGAAACAATTCGTACAAAAAAAGTATATGAGGTATATAGCAAAGTAATATTCAGATAAAAGGTGAGGTATTTGCTTTCATTATTCTAAAGAGAAAGAATAAACATGAAACAAGTCTTATAAAGCTAACGTCTTAGAAAACCCTCAATAACAAAATAAATTAAGAAAACAATAATAATGAAAGAGATGAATTAGAAAACAGATACCAGAGCTGGTTATTGAAACACAAGCAAAAAACTTAGACAAATCTCTGACAAGTTTATTAAAACAAATAGAGAAAGCACAAATAGGAAACATTCTGAAATATGAGAATTCTACATGCAGCTAACTCTAGACTAATAAATTTAAAGCACTGCTTAAATAAATGATTTTTCTCTCAAAACACAGAAATTAGATTTTCTTTATAGAAAGCAATGTGATTTAATACCATTCATGCTTATTGAAAATCTCAACATAACACTTTGTTAGGCAGTGATTTAAATATCTGGTTTTAGGTTGGGTGTATTTCCATACTTGATTTTAACATCTGCCGTAACCAAAAATACACCTCAGAAAGAGACACAGATCCAAACTGCAGAAAAATGTCATTGGCAGTATTTACTCAATCACAGTATTCACATCCTACAAGCAATTCCATCCCACAAGTGTACCAAGATTTTTGCCGATATTTGGCTGGTAAAGTTTCATCTTCCCTAATGTCAATGGATGATTTTTTGCAAACTGTAAGCAAGTCCCATTTTTATATTTTTAACAAATGGGTCTAAAAAACACTTGATCTCTTCATTTGGAAGATTCTTAAGTGGTTGACAAAATTCTGTTTCCAGATTTTTCAACTTTGCAGATTTGAGTTTAAAGATAGCACACTCACATTTTTTTTTTTTGGCAACAAAATCACATCATGGTTGAAACAGTTCCAAAACCATGATTTTCAAAATGCTCTTTCCATAGCATGAGTTTCCTTTGAAAAGAAGTCATTTCCTCAAACCTTTGTTAAAGTGTCATCTTTAAGTGTGTGTAGCAGACAACATCTTGCCATCTCAGAAAAGATCAGCAAACGTGGATCATTTGCCTGTTTATGACGGAGAGTGTGTGACTCTCTCTGTGTCTGACAACTCTTTTAAGAACTTTGCCCTGAAAATAAGCCCCACAATTTCCTGTGGTACAAAAGCCATCTGTAGTCATTTTCAATTTCACTTCAAAGAGTTAGGTCAGGTTTCATTATTCATGAGAGTGCCTATAGATCAACATTTTAAATAGTCTTGTTCACGTTATTCAGTGGTTTCAGCCAGCTTTTGTCCGATCTGATGGACTCATCGGTATTTTAATTCATAAAGTGCTGATGAAGGTCTCCTCTGGGGACCGCAGAAAATTCCATCTCAGCCATTGTCTTGTGGTCCACTCAGGCCTGCATGATCAGCGTGATCCAAAAGCTGGAGTTTTGGCACACGACTTGCCCCTTTTGGGTGTTAGTCTAATTAAAACTAATTAATATAATTTGTAAATTCCCCCAACCAGGCATTTGTGTCACAAGTCACTGGAAACAAGTGCATTGAGGAAATCAGTGGAAACAAGCTCACTTCCTCCAAGTGTAGGACATCCACCTGCCTGAACACATCACCCTTATCACATCAGACCAGCAAGCAGATGAGCAATTGAAGGTACTGATGCCTCTCTACAGTGGACTTCAGTGAAGTGTAATTTCTTCTCTCTCTTTTCTTCCTATATCCGAAGGAATACCATACATACCCTACTTTGAAAACCACTACAGAGATATTGCCATTAAAATGAAAGCCAACGTGCCATCAGCTCTACCATTAAGTAACACTATCCTCGAAATTCTACTTAATGCAGAAAGACATGAACAAAACTAAGACTTTTAAAAAGAAGACCAAAAAGAAAAATTAAGTGATCAAAACCTAAAATGAAATATATATAAATATGTAATCTACCTTTCATGGTCAAAGGACATTGACTGTAACTACAGAAATCACAAAGGAAAAGACTAAGAGCCTTGCCAGTATAAAAACATAAACTGAGCATTATAAACAGCATAAATAAAACTAAGAGGCAAACAGGGAGGACAAAAAGGACATGAAGAGGTAAGTCACAAAACTGGAAAGATAGGGCGCCTGGGTGGCTCAGTGGGTTAAAGCCTCTGCCTTTGGTTCAGGTCATGATCTCAGGGTCCTGGAATCAAGCCCCGCATCAGGCTGCCTGCTCAGCAGGGAGCCTGCTTCCTCCTCTCTCTCTGCCTGCCTCTCTGTCTACTTGTGATCTCTCTCTGTCAAATAAATAAATAAAATCTTTAAAAAAAAAAAAAGAAAGAAAGAAACATTTGTTGGGCGCCTGGGTGGCTCAGTGGGTTAAAGCCTCTGCTTTCGGCTCAGGTCATGATCTCAGCGTCCTGGGATCGAGGCCCGCATCGGGCTCTCTGCTCAGCAGGGAGCCTGCTTCCTCCTCTCCCTGTCTCTCTGCCTGCCTCTCTGCCTACTTGTAATCTCTCTCTGTGTGTCAAATAAATAAATAAAATCTTTAAAAAAAAAAAACTGGAAAGATAGAGAACTAATAAAATATATGGAAACCATAGTTGATCCCGTAAGTAACCAAAGAAATACAATTTTTATGCTATGTTTTTCACTTTAGAAGGGTTTTGTTTGTGTGTTTGTTTTGTCTTTAAAGTATTTGTTTGTTTGTTTGTTTGTTTGGAGAGTGCGTGCAAGCAGGGGGAGGGGCAGAGGGAGAGGGAGAATCTCAAGCAGACTCAGCGCTTAGTGTGGAGCCTAACACAGGGCTTGATCCCAGGACCCTGAGATGATGACCTAAGCTGGAATCAGGAGCTGAACACCTAACCCACTGAGCCAACCAGGCGCCCCTGTTTTCTTTTTAAGGTATTGGTAAGAATATAATGAGCTGGGTACTTTGTAGCCACTGAGACAACAGCTTGGAGAAAACAATTTAGCAATTATATATCAAGAGTCCAAAGGCTAGTTCTCAGGCTTTGATCCAACAACTCTATTGTTTGAAATCAATCCTGAGATATGGTCAAAGATTTGTGCACCAAAAAATTGTATTGCATTGTATTTATTTTTGTTGTTGTTGTTTTGTTTTGTTTTTAAAGATTTTTATTTATTTATTTGACAGAAAGAGAGACAACGAGTGAGGGAACACAAGCAGGGTGAGTGGGAGAGGGAGAAGCAGGCTTTCCCGCAGAGCAGGGAGCCCGATGGGGGCTCGATCCCAGGACCCCAGGATCATGACCTGAGCCAAAGGCTGAGGCTTAATGACTAAGCCACCCAGGCACCCATTGCACAGTATTTAAAATGGACGGACAAAGAAAAGAAAGGAAGAAAAAAAAAATAAGAAGAAAAACTCTAAAAGTATAGAAATTGATAAGCAATACAGATTCATATCAGAGTATACTTCATATCCATGATGCTTGCTAAAATTTTAATGATATCAGAAATCTTTACATTATGGTATTTTAACTCTAAAAAGCATTTCAAATAATAAAACAGAACATACTTCTCTCTCCTAGTCCTATTAAAACCATAGTATAGAAGAACAAAATGGCATATATTCATAAAACACAGAATCTGGAGGAAAGGTACCATCATCATTAGTCTAAAAAAACTGGCTGAATGATTTTGCCCATCTTGATGGACAAGGTTGAGCAGAGCAAGTCTGAGCTGAAAACATGATAAGGGGAAGGCAGAGGTGGAGAGAGGCTCTATCAAAAACCAAGAGCCTCTCAAGGTGGCAGATACTAAGAGCTAAAATGGACACAGTGTGGAACCAGGGTGGCTGATTAAAGCCCTTTACTTGGAACAGCTGAGTGAGTCTCCCAGCCCAAGGCAAAGGTCCTCTTAAAACAGTGAACTTCCTGAGGGTTTCTTGGATACTCCAGGGTAAGGCCCTCTTCCTCTGGTATTTGCATGGGGACAACCTGTTCCAGCTTTCCCAGCCGCGACTGTTAAATTGAATCCACATCCCACCCCTGCAAAGGTCTGCAGCCATTCATCACCTTCAGGGTGGACCTTTATAGGGGTGGTATTGACGAGACAGGGAACCTGAAGGGACTCCCTTTTAGAAAGACTCCATCTCTGCCACTTCTCTGCTAAGCCCCATTTATTCATGGTCTGTACTTCCCCTTGCTTCTAAATAAACCAAAGGAGCTATGTTCCTGCCCCCAGGGGGAAGCAAGAAATTGAATCATTTCCGTGAGTTTCATTCTAGGCACCCATACACCTGGAAACATCCAAGAAGAACCAGATCCCGAGCTCTGGGACATCAGCTTCGAACAAACCTTGGCCACCACTGGTGTCAAAACACCTGCCTTTGGTGATTTATGGATGACAACTCTTACTCACCTGACACTCACCTTGGATCAGACCCTATTCTGGGTTCCTGAAGGAACACATATCCTGTATCCCTTCCCAATAAAAACCCCCAACCCCATGTGACAGGGCCACATCTCCACACTCTATCATTAATGCTAGTCAATAAACTCTGCTCTCACTTCCTCCTGGCCTGCGTTTGATTGCTATCCTGTGCAAAGCTGAGGATCCTCTTGGCTGGTCCTGCAGGGTCGCCTCAGGGTCCTTGGACCCCGCCTGCCTGTGTCATTGAGAGGAAGCTTGACTCATACTGGCACTTCCATTCAGAAACGTCAGGAATGCCAATGGCCAAACAAGGACTGCCCGACCCTTGAAGATGATCAGCATCCCCAACAGCAAGGCACCAAAGGTGACCCCAGAAATAAGAAGGAGGATTCTGGAAAGAGAAGGCAGGCACCTTGGAAGAATTTTAGCATAACACCTGAGAAAGCCCCAAGAGGCTGCTTCAAAAAATGAGCAGTCTGAGATCAAGAACTCGGGGAAGTGAAAATTCTGATTAGGAAAAAAAACAGTCAATAGAACTAGAGGAGAAAGTTATGAACGCCACACAGAACACTGAAAAATAGAAAATCTCATTAATAAGCAGTAAGGATTAACAGAGAACAGCCACATCCACCTACTAAGCCATTCGAGATGAGAGACCAGAAAACTTGAAGGAAAGGAAATAAGAGAAGAACATTTCTGATATGAACCTTCAGATTGAAAAGGCCCACTGGGTAGCTCAAACCTCATAAATAGCCCAAAATTTCATAAACTTTCAGAACACAAGGATAGATAGAGAAAGCACGTTAAAGCTTTTGAGCAAAAGACAGACAAATTCCTGATGAATGACGATGATGCTGACAGGAGACACAGATCAGCATCATCAGAAACAAGGGGACAGCAGAGCCAGGAGCTTAAGTCTCATGGGAAAAATGAATGTATACCGAGGCAACATCCAATCAAGACGATCACTTAGGAAGTGTACAATTCATAGACGCTTCCTAACAGAATCACTCAATGAACTGTGTCTGCAAAACATACAAGGAATCAAGAAGTAAGAGAACGGGTTCCAGCCCGTGGGTGAAATCTAACAAGAAGATGTGCTCTCAGAAGACCACGGTGGGAGCAAATCAGATCCAAAATGCCCAGGGCAGGGAGAAAAGGAGCCTGCACAGTCAACACAGTGCTGAAGCTGGGTCCGCCCCTGGAGAAGCAGCAGCTAAACGTCGGTACCAAATGTCAAAGACAAGTGGAGTGGGCTGCCCTCCTCACTCCCCTCTCCCTTCGATTGTGAGGGTTTTTTTTAAAAAGCGGCACAAGATGAGTTTCTGCATGGAGTAATATTTATCATCATCATCATCATCATCATCATATCATGCTAATTATGTAGTATTATATCATACTAATTATGTTCTTTTCCAATCTGCAATTGATAGGCAAATCACGGACATTTCAATTCCAGATAGAGAATGGAGTGTACGTGTTTGACACCATGATCATCTAATGAATGACACAAGTGGGGAAGAGGGAGAAAGGAATGCAGGGTGTGGAGTCCCTCATCTCTCCCAGGAGGAGAGCCAAAGGTACTAGTTAAAGTTAAGGAGGAAATAAAGATTTCAGTGTATGAGTGCAAGCAATGAAGCTATCCAATTCACAGATTTTAAAAATAAAAATGGAACCAGCAGATACTGGAAGGTAAGGACAGGGAGGGCTGTAGGGCCATGGGGATCCCAGGGTCCTTCATGAGAGAGGATGGGGAGGTTCTATTTAAAGTAGAGAACCAAGGGCGCCTGGGTGGCTCAGTGGGTTAAAGCCTCTGCCTTCCGCTCAGCTCATGATCTCAGGGTCCTGGGATCGAGGCCCACATCGGGCTCTCTGCTCAGCAGGGAGCCTGCTTCCCCCCTCTCTGCCTGCCTCTCAGCCTCCTTGTGATCTCTCTCTGTGTCAAATAAATAAATAAAATCTTAAAAAAAATAAAATAAAATAAAGTAGAGAACCAAAACTGCAGAAGCACTTCATTTGGAGCGATTTCACCCACCGAGGGCACTAGCAATTACAAATGGCTCAAAGTACTGGCCTCTGACGTGCAGGGTTTGGCTGAGGGGCACACTTAGCTTTTATTTGTACCCACTTACATTGCTTTTTATTATCCCATTCCTGTACTACCTTTATAAGGTCAGACCATAAAATTATATGGAGAGCATAATCACAACTGTATAAATATAATTACCTAGTCACATCCATATTCTTATGCATATTCATACGTATTCAGACGGATACATGTGTATGTTCCTAGGTATCGCCATAGAAAAGTTACTGGAAGGACATAAAGCGAGATGGAAATACTCATTATTGCTGAGTGATGGAGTCGCTGTAATTGTATTACTTGTTTGAACCTTCCACACTTAGTAAGTACCATGGATCTACCTCATTTTTATAGCCAGGAAGAAACTAACATGATTTTACAGTGGAAGAGTCCGCCTGGCGTTTCCTCCACGTGGGGGTAGGACCACAGGGAGCCAAACGCAGACAATGGCTGCTTCAAGGTCAGGGTCAGGTGACCCGCAGCCATCACGCATAAGCATACATTGTGTCTGCAACCACAGGCCTCTGGAGACAGCACCCTAGCCGGCAGAGCTACCTAGCAGTGCAGACCAGACAGATGTGCATCTCTTCTACAATTTTGATTTTGAGTGGAATTGTCTCCCTGAGATTTTCCAAGGATCGAGGACGTGCGGGTAATTAGATAAACACACCTGCTGGAAGGAAGTCTGTACCAGCGTCCTAGGAATCCTGAAGCTCCGCACCTGCCAACAGAGATGATTTTGGCAGAGGATTTTGAGTTGTTCTTTCTGAAAGCAATTAGACAAAAAGTTCAGCTGCTTTTTCCAGGCTCCTCCTTCAGGCTTTTTTAATTAACAAGTTGAATACGAAAGGATTTAATTTTAATAAATTTTTATGACTCTTCCTTTGAGATCCTGATGTAAGGCTTTCCTGCTAACTCTTCCAGACGTTTCTGGTTGCTCATGCATCCAGACACCTTTCTGCAAGGGAAGGGCTCTTGTTGGTCAGTCGGGACCCCTCTCCCAAAGACAGTGGGAGGCAAGGGACTGTGGATCTGTGGGAAGTAACTGCACACAGTGCCTAATCTTGACTGTGCTGGGTTCTCCAGGATGGCACTTTGAATTCCTCGCTAGCTGTCTTAGTCTGCTCAGGCTGCCGTAACAAACGCTCATAGACTGGGTAGCTGAAACAACAGCTGAGAGATTTATTTTCTCAGTTATAGAAACTAGAAGTCCAAGATCAGAGTGCTGGCATGATTGGTTTCCGGTGGGCACTCTCTTCCTGGTTTGCAGATGGCTGCTTTCTGTAGTTTCACATGGTGGGAAAGAGAGAGCAAGCAAGCTCTCTAGTGTCTTTTCTGATAAGGGCATTAATCCCATGATAAAGCCTCTACCCCATGATCTCAACTAAACCTGATTCTCTTCCAAAGGCCCCACCTCCAGATCCCAACACATTGGGGGTGAGGGCTTCAACAGGTGAATTCTGGAAGGGACACAATTCAGTTGAGAGCAAATGTAGACATAGATGGACAAAATCAAGCAAGAGTCTGAAAGCCTCTTGCTTTTTGTTATTTGTTTAAACTTGAACTAGCACTATATTGGCTGGAAGAGACTATTATAAGAGATTCATAGAGAAAGGTACTGCACCCCTGGAGATTTAGCCTCATTTGGACCAATTTACATAAAATGAAAAGCATGTAAATTAGATTCATTCAATCCATCATTCAGATGGAAAGTAGTTTGAAATTCACCTATTATTTCAGAGTTGACAGCATAAGAATATTTGGAAATAAGACACAGCGTTGAGGACAAGGACTTCATTTTTTTCCCTGAGACTTCCTCTCATTTTTCCATAAATCTAAGGACACCCAGGGGAAAGCTGAAGCTAATCTAGCCATGGGGGAGGTCAGTTCAGCAGTTCAGTTGTTTGGGTGGTAGGGACTTAGAGCATCTGTATGCTGGAATCCAGATGGTATTAGAGCAGAAGTCACCACATATGTCCTCAAAAAAGTCACAAAATACCAGGATACAAGTCCCAGAGATTAGATTAAGTAATATCTGGCCCATGCACCTGAGAATTATGCACAACTCAGGCAGAGAAGAGTGATTCCCACGAGCAAGCCACCTTGTTGAGCTTAGTCCAGGTGGCATGGGGAGGGTGACAATGGGCACAGACTTCTCACCTGCAGGCCAGACCCTGGTGCTCTGCAGAATGCCGCACCCCAGACAGGGCACGGCATCGGGAAAGTCACAAACAGGACACAAGGTCACCCCAACAGCTAGAGAGATGACGGAATGCAAGATGGCGGTCACCACAGGGACATCTGCCGCCAAGAGGAGGGTCCCAGCTGACAGAAGCAAAATGCAGAACCCAAAAATAAGCACAAGCTAACATGGTGAGTTTACCAGGAGGACATCCCACGAGGACTCTTGGTCAGTCTCTAACCTTCACAAAGACACTGTGATGGAGAGGAATCTGCTAAAAGAATAAACAGCTTTTCTATGCTCAAGAGACATTAAAAACAACAACAACAACAAAAGTCTACAAAGTACAACCAGACTATGAGCTCCTTGGACACAAAGCTCTCCCGGCATCGAAACCTTTTGTCAGGCATATAAGGAGAACTCAAAAATGTTTACTGAATGCATGCATGCATGCATGCATGATATGAAAGAGCTTGTCTTCCTGAAAACCACCACGATGGAGGAGATCAGACCCCCTGGACGTACCACTCTTCCACAGTAAACCTGGAGCAAAACATATCTTCAAGGCCAAGGGGAACAGAAAAGTCAAATTTGGGACCAAGACCACTCATGGAGCCATAATGATGCTAGAGGTTTCTCTGGAGACCATGTCCATCTGGCATGAAACTACCAAAGGAAAATTGCTCAGAATAGGTCATGGATGTAAACAGCGAACAGTTTTCAAAGAGCAGGGAATTCTACAAACAACGTTAAGTAATACCTCAGTTGTACTCTGTGAGGTAGGATTAATATCACCCCCCCCCATTTACAGACGAGGAATTAAATAACTGGTCCAAAACTGCAGAGTCAGTAAGTGGTAGAGTGGGGAGTCAAACCCAAGTGGCTTGGCTCCAGAGACAACCTCTTCGGTGGCTGTGCCTAGGACAGCCAGCCAGCAACAATGAAAAGTACTCCTTATCCCAGAAATATGTATCTCTGCTGCCCGATTCATCTTTCTGCAGCCATAACATGAGGCAGGACCTCTGCTCTACCAAACATACATACTAGTCTGTATGTAAATAAGTATTCTGGAGGCCTGAGTGAGGCTTGAAAGGGGCCCAAGAAACGGAGGCATGGAACCTTCTCCTCTGACAAAGCAGAAGATCCAGGGCAAGGTAATGTGGAAGTGTAAAAGGCACAGAAGAAAACAATGGAGGTGGGGAGCATTCACAGGGAACTCTAGGAACACAAGAGTGGGCGCCCTATTGAGGAAAAAGAAGCCGCCTTCAGGAGCCCTTGGCTGAGGGCACCAGAGGGAAGCTGATGGATCCGAAGTGGCAGGCGGGGAAGGACACCAAGAGGCAAAACAAACACGAGTGCAAGATCCCCCACTGTTTGCTGTCTTCTTCTGTCCCACAGCCAGCCAGGAAAAGCAACACTGGATCGCTTCCCATACTCCATTCGAAGCCAGAGAGGTACAAAAGCCAACCTAATTTAGTCATCTTCCCTCTGCTCTCCCCTGAAATGACCTTACTCACCAGGTCCAGGGAGCTGTTCTGAGTAGGGATGAGAAGCTTTGCCTGTGTTTTCTGCTTCAAGGCTGCTGGGGGATGGGGGGTTTCAGACCAGAGTGCGAGGAAAGCAGCAGATGCCCACCAAGGTGTTGGCATCTCCAAGGGTGCACCTCCCAGCCCTCTCCCACCTCTGACTTCCCCTGTCTGTGGGCATCTTCCCATCGTGCCCCGCACTCCACCCCTTCGTGTCGTCACTCCCCGATCTTAAGGGTGGCCCTTCCTCGGAGTCCAGCTCAACTCGCTCAGGGAGGTCTTTCCCAACCCTCTAAACACAAAAAAGGAAAGCAGCATAGCAGATTGGTGTTCAGGCTAAGCAGACCCCCGAGCCGGGTCTTGGCTCTGCCACATTCTAGCCATAAAACCCGAGACAATGCAACCCTTCCAAGTCTTAGTTTTCCCACCAAGAAAATGGGAGTCAGAAGGTATTTGCGTCATGGAGCAGTCATGAGCATTCCCTGGGATTATCCAGAAAATACTTGCACAAAGCCCAGCACATGGAAAGCAATGCACCCACCTCCTGGCAGTCAGGAGCTGAAGACCCACAGCAATGGCCTCGGTATGGCTGCTCACGAGCATCAGTGGGTGAGGAAGGTCCAGGCAGGGAAGGGAGGGGAGGGCACAGAGTGAGACTTCAGTGGCTGTCAGCTTGACTTCACCCTGGTGCCACCTTAGACAGTCCCTTGGATAGTCACAAACTGGGATGGCAATGGGGCCCTCTCGTGCATCTGGTGACATCGGCACAGAAAACAGGACAGCAAGAGTGTGACGTTTTAGAAGTGGCCAAGAAGAAGACTGGAGCTAGTTGTGAAAGGATAAAAACGTGGGCTATATATTTTTTTAAGAGGATAGGGTGACCTGTAAAGATCTAGATGTCATAGCAAGGCCCAGACTTTCCAGAAGAACGGCGATGATCCATGGACATAGGAAAGATCCAAGAGATGTGCCTAGGAAAGTAGTGAGGAAACAGGGAAGAAGCAAACCAGCAAAGACGAAGCAGCCATTCCAGCCACCTAAGATCTATTCACATGCAGGGGGACTCTGGTTCCAATGAGTCAGTCCCCTGTGATGTTTTGTTTTTTGCTTTTTGACATGGGTTGGACCCACCAGTGGTTCCCCATAACACATGGCACCATGCCACATTGAAGATGAGGGGACAGAAAATCGGGTTACAGGTGAGCCAAGAGATCCCCATTCCAGACTTTTCCTTCTTGGCAATATAACCCTTCTGAAATATAACTCTGGAAAAGATGCCTCCATCTTAGAAAATTCCAGAAGGACAAGAATGTCAAAGGAAAAAAAAAAATGACAACGGCATCATTAAAAAAAAAAAAAAGTGGTTTGGACAAGTTGGAAGCTCTGGGACGTCTGGATAAGTAGGGACCAGAAAAATTATAATTCTCTTCCCATAAAAAAGATGGTATTTTAAAAATATAAGAAAGAAGAAGGGAAACTTTGACCTTTCATAGTTACTAATAATTAAGCCAAGGTAGCACTGGAAAAAGAACAAATGCAGTAGTGGAGCCGAACTACACACCTGAAGTTCAGCCCAAATGAGTATGGTGATTTGGTAGGTAACAAAATCAGTGTCTCTGAATCAGTGGGTGGATTGTTCCAGAAATAGTATTGGTAAAACTGAAATCATTTGCAAAAAGATAATAATAAAGTTAGATCCCTGTATCATACCACAGCCAAAACTAGTGGTAGACAGACTTAAAAATTCAATGATAAAAATATATATTTTATTAGACTTCTGGTAAAACTGGCAAATCCATCTCGATGGTATACGGTCTCTCCTTTACAAAACGCTGCTCAAACAAGAAGGAAGGATAGCAGGCAGGGAGACATTCCTCTGAAAGCCAAAGAGGAGGGAGAGGAGGTTTTAGAGATGCGGAAATCACAAAGCAGGGAGGTAGTTACTGCCTTAGCAGAGTGAAGGTTAGGACAAATTCTGTGCTCAGCCTGGGCCTACACAAGGTTGGGGGCAGCCATCTGGGGCCAAACACTGCGAGGCTCACGCTGGCAGGGGCAGGTACCACTGGAGGCCCAGGGCAGGGCAGACACAGAGCCAGCTGGTCAACCTCAGCAGAAATGAGTAAGAAAGCACACCAGGCCACTGAGGCGCAGAGGAAAGACGCCTCCTGCAAACAAGGGGTGTAGGGGCCTGTCTATGCACAGAACTGCCTCCCACCCCCACCCCGTGGCAGACTTTCTGCACCCAAGCTCCTTGGCCCTCTGCTCCACAACACACCTGCCCAGGACGGCAAGGGACTTTGTTAGAAGCTGGTGAATACTACCCAACTTTTCAAGCTATGTGCAGTACACTACAGTAATAAAAAGTGGGGTTTTTTTTCATTCACAAGATAAACTTAAAATTTAGAAGTAAATATGTAATCTTGAGGATGAGGAAGAGTTTTCAAAGCTTGACCCCAAACTTAAATATTTAAAAGGGGAGGGGGACCTGGGTTACACAGTTGGTTTAAGTGTCGGATTCTTGGTTTGGGCTCAGGTCATGATCTCAGGGTCTTGGGATCAAGCCCATGTAGGGCTCCATGCTTAGCATGGAGTCTGGTTGCGAGTCTCTCTCTCTCCGCCTCTGCCCCTCCCCCACCTGCACACGCATGCACACTCTCTATCAAATAAACAAATCTTTAGAAAAAGGGGGAGGGTAAAACATTTAATTACATATACTTTAGAGCAAGAAGATAAAAAATAATATAAAACAGCAAATGTGGAAAATTTTGCAACATGGAATAAACAAAAGGCACTATTCTTTCTATCAGAGTGTGCGCCTACAAGTCATTTTAGTTTTTTAAAGAACATCTTGGTGGAAAAACAGACATAAAACATCAATATGCAATTTGAAAAAAAAAATCAAACAGCTAATAAGTATATGAAAAAAAAATGTGCATGCTTGCTGATGATCCCAGAAATCCAGGATAGAACATGTGAAACTATTTGGGCTGTCAAATTTCAAAAAGCAATTAATGCCAATAGTAGATGTTGCTGACATTGCATAAAAATGAGCCCTTTCATACATCCCAGCCAGCAATGGAATGGGAACAACCTTGAGGAAAGGTACTCAAATCCTTGACCTGGCCATTCCACTTATAAGAATTTATCCTTAGGAAAATACTTCCAAGGGGTGCCTGAGTGGCTCAGTCAGTTGAGTGTCCGACTCTTGGTTTCTGCTCAGGTCACGACCTCAAGGTCGTGAGAATGAGCCCTGTGTCGGGCTCCATGCTGACCTTGGAGACTGCTTAGGATTCTTTCTCTCTCCCCCTCCACCCCCCCCAAACTGCTCTCTCTCTAAAAAGAAAAAGAAAGAAAAGAAAAATACTTCAGAATGTGCAATATTTCTCAATAATAAAGTCAAAGTCAAAAATAACAATTTGTGTCCACTTAGAGAATAGCATGCACTCCTTAAAAATGACAAGGTAGGAGCATATGCAACAATCTGGAGAGACATCCAGTTTATGAAGTTCAGAAATAGCTTATACAATAGTATTGACACCACAACCCCTTCTACTAAGCAGAGGAATACTTTGTTAAGCACCCGCAACAGCCACATGAACGCACACACAGTACAAACTCCGGGAGATTTTAGCCCCAAACTGTGATCCAGGTTATCTCTGCTTTGTGGGATAGAGAGTACATTTCACGGTCTTCTATTTGCTTACTTTTTAGTGTTTGACCACGAATCTTTTGCTTTTGTACTTAACATGGACATAGGAGAAAGCAGTGACCAGATGGCGAAAGTTCTCTCCTTTGGAAAGCCCTGTGGGGTTGAAGAATCTTCGTTCCCATCATCCCACAGGGGGGGGGTTTTCCCAAGGGTCTCTAAAGGAAGGCCGACCAGATCTAAACTGGGCAATCTGGGGCTACAATGGGTTTTTTTGCCACTCTGTTTGCTCTGTCCGGCTGGCTCACCTGGGGACCAGGTAGGATGGGACAGCAGGTGGCAAACGCCAGGGACAGAGCTGTGACCACAAGGCAGACCCTTGGACACCCAGTCGGGCCTGAGCTAGGAAGCCCCCACCCGCAAGATGTAGCAAGAGGCTCTGGAGGCAAAGAACAGGTGGGGGTAGGGGGGTGTGGGAGGCATCCCTTCCCGCCCCTCCAGGGGAAGGGCATCAGGTACCTCCCAGAGGTACAACCTGTTTACCAGTCCTGGTAAATGCAGGAACCCAAAGAGCTTCCTCCAGAAGAGTGAAACGGGACCGTCGGTGCGTGCATTAGGAAGGCAGAAAAAAGGGGCACCTGGATGGCTCAGTCGTTAAGCGTCTGCCTTCGGCTCAGGTCATGATCTCAGGGTCCTAGGATGGAGCCCCGCATCAGGCTCCCTGCTCAGCGGGAAGCCTGCTTCTTCTCCCACTCCCCCTGCCTGTATTCCCTCTCTCGCTGTGTCTCTCTGTGTCAAATAAGTAAATTAAAATCTTAAAAAAAAAAAAAAAAAGGAAGGCATAAAAAAGAATGGTAACCCGCAGGGCACCTCGGTGGTTCAGTTATTAGGTCTTTGGCTCAGGTCATGATCCCAGGGTTCTGGGATCTGAGTCCTACATCGGCTCCTGGCTCTGCAGGAAGCCTGCTTCTCCCTTTCCTACTCCCCCTGCTTGTGTTCCCTCTCGCTGTGTCTCTCTGTCAAGTAAATAAATAAAAATCTTAAAAAAGAAAAAGAAAAGAATGGTAACCCGCCACACCCTTGCAGAAAAACCGTTCTACACTGCTCAAGGGCTCAAACTCTTATTTCCCGGTGATTTGCATTACAATACCTGACCCAGTTGCTGTTTTTTCTGACTGAGCTTTCCATTGCCTTTCACGGAGATTTTCTACGCCCTCACCTCCTTCTACCAAATTACTTAACGAGCTGGAAACTTCTGTCCAATGCAGGAGGGGAGTCCCTATTGAAGAGGACCCTACAGTGAATTATTTGATTTTAATGCAAATAATTACTCCCTTATTCGTCTGCTACCATTTACCCAAACAGTCTCTTTACAAAACACCTTCATTTTACATTTACTCTGTTGCCTCTCCGGCTTCTCCAAAGAATTCAAGGCGTAGTTCATTTAACTCCTATTCCGCCCCTACTGGCCACCTCCCCAGAGAGAGAAGTGTGTGAACTCTCATCTCCATTTGACGTTAGAGCAAATAATCACACAGTAAGTGAGAGACACAAAGATTATTGTGGTGAGAACCACTTTGCAAACCAACAAGGGCTTGTGCTCCCCATGTTGATGTCCGAGTCTTAAGACCACAGAGGCCCGAATGCACACTTAGATCCTTCCAGTCCCGTCCTCCAATTAAACCTAAGAAATGTCTCTAAACATGTCTTACGGGCAAAGCATAGTGCCAAGAGACGTGGAGAAACACACACGCAACACGCAAGTGCACACACCACCAAACCCCTTAAAAGAGCTTACAGTGTAGGAAGGGAAGAAGTAACTAAGTTAACTCATGGAAGATCTGGTCCCTCATTGGAAGGGTGCCCCCCTTTCATTTTACCCTCCCAAGACTCTAATCCTAAACATGATACCCAGCGTAAGCCCGCAAGCAGAAGAGTAAATGCGTAAGTACACGTTACGCAAACACCAAGGAAGGAGAAATCAAATTCAACTAGAAAGGTCCGATTCAACTTGGCTGGTGCACGGCAGAAGGAGCACAGGCAAAGACACAGAGGTCTGTCATCTAGTTGAACTTGACCACAGTAGGTGATGCCCAAGGAGGGCAGACGAAAGTCACTATGGAGCCAAAACGTTCATGTCAGGGAGACACAGCTGGACCAGAGTGGCATCACTGACCTTGTCTTTCCAGTGGATGGACCGCTGGGAGGTGGCTCAAGTCCAGGTCAGTACAGCAGCAGCAGCGGTGGGGTCTGAAGGTCAGACTGACACAGGAATAAATCCCATGGGGGCGTGGGGGGCGGGAGACGACACAGGCTTCTTATTCTGAGTGTCTGTGGGGCCAGAGCTCCCTGTTGACGAGAACGCTGTGTGTTGAGGAGCAAATGGTGCATTCTGATTGGGCCGCGTTGAGTCTGCAGGGCATGCGGGACTATTTACCTCTAACATCTAGCAAGATTGGATACTACAAGAGAGAGTGCAAGCACGGAGAGAAGGTTGTTCAAAGAGAGAAGCTAGAGCCTGAAAACAAAGAGCCTGAGGCAGGAACTTTGGGAACACCTACACCTGAGGGTAAGGGGAAAGAAACACGGAGACAGAAAGTGTTATGGGCTAAAATGTGTCTCCCTCCAAATTTAGATGTTGATGCCTCGGAATGGGACCCTATTTGGAGAAAGGCTTTAAAGAGGTTATTGGGTTAAAAGAAGGTCATTCGGGGGAGCCCTAATCCAATGATTGAGTCTTTATAAGATCAGGAAATTGGGACACAGGCACCCACGAAGGAAGATCATGCAGAGACAGAAGACGGTCACCCCCAAGCCAAGGGAAGACGCCTGGAACAGAGCCCTCCCTCACAACCCTCAGAGGGAACCATCCTGCTGACAACTAGATCTTGGACTTCCAGCCTCCCAAACCGTGAGAAAAGTAAATTCCTCTGGGTTTAATCCACCCAGGCTGCGGTGCTTTGTGATCGAAGCCCTAGCAAGCACATACGGAAAGGTAAGAGCTGAGAAATAAAGTCAGGAGAGTTCACTCAGGAGGAAGTTCCAAGAGGAAAGGGGAGGTTGACAATGTCAAAGTTTCCCAGCATGAGAAATGAGTCCACATGGTTAGATTTTAAAATAAGATTGTCAGTGACCTTTTAAAAGGCAAGTTCACAGTATAGTAAGTACATAAGACTTCACGTAGCGGGGGGACCAACAGTAAGTGTGACCGAACCAAAGCAGGTTGGCTTCTTAGGGAGTCAGAAAGGGCACTAGGTTGGGCTGTCACACAAAGAAAACTTTTATTTGCAGCAAATAAGATTGCGGGGAATGGCTTCCAAGGGTCTGACTCCCCGAAAGAGGGTGAGCGTGCTCCTTTTGTGTAGGGTAAGGGTGAATATTTAGATAGGGACGCTTTATCATCTTGTGTAGAGGCTGGTATAAGGATGTTACATAAATTAGGCTGAGGCTCCTCCCCCCGGCAGAGATTTTAATATTATACTGAGGTAAAGGTGATTGCAGGTCATTCCAGAGGTCACTCCATGGCCCATCTGTGCAGGCCCGAGTCAGGTTTAATTCAAAGGGTCTGGGTGGTCTGGGCCGGCAGGAGATTTCATGGGCACCACCTGGAGGGTGGTTTCGAGTTTCTTTTGTCTGAGTGCAGAGAGGAAACCAGAAAGAAGAGCTTAGGAGACAATGTTAGGCAGAGGTTAGTGAATACAAGCAGGTGGGCAGTAACGGCCAGGTCTTGAGGTCTAGCTGGTGACACAGGGCTGGCCAAGAGCAAAGGTGAATGGGCCTGACAAGAATAAGGTGAGAGGAGCAAGGGCATGCCTTCCTTCTCGAAGCTTTGTAGTACAGAGAGGGAGGGAAATGGGGAGGCAGCGAGGTCAAGCAAAGTCTTGGGTTGACTTGTGTTTGTGAGCTAAGGGAAGGAAGATGTGAGCTGAGAAGTAGAAACCCATTAGATTAATGGCAAAGCCAAGTCTTCCTTATAAAGGAGGAAGGAGATCTGTTCCTTTGAAACAGGAAGAAAGGAGGAAATTGGAAGTAGAGATGCTAATGATGAGGGAAGAGGTGATGGAGTTCGTGCCCACGATCCCCCCCCCAAGTAGGAGGCAAGGTCATCCACTGAGAATGCATGTGGGCGAGAAGAGTAGGAAAATAAGAATACAAACACAGTGAACAAGACAAGAAATCAGCCCAGAGCTCAGGAGAAAAAGAATTTGGGTCCCAGCTGTTGTTGAATAACATAAATTTTTAATGGAATCAATGTAGCTGACTGAGAACTTCAGAGGCAAATGGCTGGTTTTATTCAAGGTCAAGGGTTGCAAAGTGAAGACCGTAATAGGTCAAGAAGGTCAACGAGTATAGGGTCCTTGGGAATTTGGAGTAGAAACAGTGACCCAGGGCTCTACACGAGGCGTGCTAATGACCTCTAAAGAGACAGTCATCACAGGTTACAAGTCAGAGAGAGGCAGTTGAACAGTTGTCCTAAAGAAGTCAGCAAACCGTAAGTCATGGGGCAAGACCTGGGCCATACTTTGTTTTTGTAAATATGGTTTTATCACAGCCATACTCATTCATTTACATGTTGTCAATGGTTGCCTTCCTGCTACAAGAGCAGGGGTGAAAAACAAGGCCTAAAATATTTACTATCTGCCCCTTTACAGAAAAAGTTTACCAGTCCCTCAAAGGAACAGACTGTAGTGTGAAAATCAGGTGGCAATACCAAGCAAGCAGGAAGGGAGGGAGAGCCAAGACCAAGCCAAGCTGAAAACCAATGTGATAGGCAAGAGTTGGGGGAAAAGGAACCATCAGGCATCCCAGCCCACCACCAAGAGCAGAGCAATCGTGGCACAATTCAAGGCAAGGACTGGACCCTGAAAATCCAGTGCAGAGAGCAGGCTTGAAGTGAGGGAGAATGCAGGGGGTTCCATCTGTCCCCCAGGGCAGAACCCCCACTAGAAGCTCATACAGGAGGAACAGGAGATAAATCAATTGGAACAATACAGCAAGAATGAGACAGAGACCTCACCATGAGCTCAGTGAGTGTGGCACCATCAAAGATGAAGAGCCAAACTGAGCCCAGGGTGTGGGCAGCATGGGAAGGTGGAAAAGTCTATAAGTCAAATGCAGTACAGGTTATCTGAGACTTTGCATACACACAGTTGCCCCAACTGACATTCCAATCCTACCAATTGGATGTGGATTCTCTTGTCCATGAACTAGGGTTTGCCCATATGTGGGCTCAGACACATCTAGAGAGAGCCAGAAAAACAAAGATGGCCAGCCATCCCAAACAGGACCGACTCCAGCGGTACAAGGGAGTGGGCATCCACGTGAAGGTAAAAGTGTGTTCCAAGAGGCAAGTGTCAGAATCAGAATATGTACGAAAATGTTCTGTAGAAGTTTCCTACAGCCTCTGGCACATCCTGAACAATGAGAATTACAGAGGTCGGAGAGCCTAGTAGCTAAACAGCATGGCTGCTGGAGTATTCATGAGCTGTACTCATGACTTCCAACAAGGTGCTTAACTTCTCTGGGGTTTGGTATCCTCATCCACAGAAACAGAAACAATAATGGTATCCACCTCACCAAGTTGTTGAAAGGATTAAATGAGTTAACATATGTGAAGTACTCAGAAAGGAGTACTTATATAACCATTACCTATAATTATACCGCTTCAACCTTTATGCTAATTTCCATGTGCCCCTCAGTCTTCTCCTCTATTGAAAGGCTTGATCTTCTAGGGCAAAACACACACAACCCAGAGAAAGCAATGTCCATTTCAGTCCCTGAGCTTCACGTCCATTGTCCTCTGAAGGCAGTTGACAAAGCATAAAGTGATGGGCAAAAAAACCATCCCCGTCAACACTGACATGCTAAAACAGGTGTCTTGAGTTGAAAAAGCAGGAAAAAAAGGATCCAACAAAATATAATTTATTAGTCATCTGAACACGTCACGGCTGGGTGATAAATGCCAAGAACATCAATTATGAACTATTCTTACAACAGGCTTAACATATTTACCACGACATCAAGAAACCTGTATGTCGAGGGTGTTCTTTATTTGTTTCAATGACAGGAGGAAAATATTTGGGGTAAAAATGGTAAATGTAATTATTTTCCATGAAGTAGGGCAGCCTGCATGGGCGTCCCACCTGGGAAAAGGCAGCTGAACATCTGTCAGGGTGTCAACTCAAACCGCAGAAGCAGAGACCTTCGTCAAGCTTCTGCGTAGCTAACTGAAGTTGGTGGGGTGGGGAGGGAGGGGATGGAAAATCACAGGTATAATTAACAGTACATCTCTTGATTCTCAGGTGCCTTTAACGTGACTATATCTGCAGTCTTTCTGGATGTCTCTGTCCCGTGATTCCCCTGCACAGGGAGTGGCGTTGGGGGTGGTGGGAAGGGGAGGGGCGGGGGTCATGCTCCCCAAGCCTCCCCCTGCCACTTCCCTCCTTCTGGTCTCAAGTCCACAGCAGCCCTGGCCTGATGATCTTTGACTCAGGACAGACTGAGGACTCAGCGTCGTCCCCTCCAAACACTGAGTGGTTTAGACAGAGATAATTCCTAAGGTCCCAACCAGCTCTCCGAGCTTCTGATTCTGATTCTAGAAATGCTGGCCAGGGACAGGAGAATGCATTGGATCCTGAAGGACAAATGAGTGCAAGTCATTTGTAATCCTGATACCAACTTTAATCTCCAGGACTGGAGCAATAATGCATACCTGTTCAGAGGTGGACCTTGAATGAATATTAAATTGCTCTAGTCTTTATAAGAATATATAAAGACAAGGGATGCCTGGGTGGCTCTGTGGGTTAAGCCTCTGCCTTTGGCTCAGGTCATGATCCCAGGTCCTGGGATCGAGTCCTGCATCGGGCTCCCTGCTCAGCAAGGAGTCTGCTTCTCCCTCTGCCTCTGCCTGCCACTCTGCCTGCTTGTGCTCTCTCTGACAAATAAATAAAAATCTTAAATATATATATATATATATATATAAAGACGGGAGGCAGGGTCCAGGCTCCCTGTTCTCCAACCCTACCCTGAGTGAACCAAAGATGCTGTAATATCATGGAAAAGCAATAGCTCCAGAAGCCCTCCATGTGAAGCTAAGTCAGGAACTTGATTCTTCTCCCTAGGTGTTGTCCACCTAGTGGAGCCCTGAAGCAGAAACGGTACCTGGGGCTTGATGGTGGTGGCCAGTGGGATGGGCCAAATAGGTGAAGGGGATTAATAGGTCCAAACTTCCAGTTATAAAATAAATCACAGGGATGTAAAGTATGGCATAGGATATAGTCAATAATATTGTCATAACTTTGTATAGTGACAGATGATAACCAGACCTATCAAGGTGATCGTTTTATAATGTATAAAAATATTGAATTGCCATGTTGTACACCTGAAACTAATCTAATAATCTATGTCAATTATAAAATCAATAAAAAGGAAGGAGAAGGAAAGGAAGGAAGGGAAGGGGGAGGG
>LNAC01000318.1:1512788-1647399 GCA_002007465.1 Ailurus styani | reverse complement strand
CGCGCCGGGCCGGCGCGAGCCCCTCGTCGGCTCGGAGCGCGATCCGGGCACGCTCCTCCCTGTCCTTGTCCTCTGCTCCCGTCTGGGGACGCGTGCCCCGCACCCCGGCACGGCGCGCTCCTCTACCCCTCCCGCTCCCGCTGGCCGTGCAGAGCCCCGGCGCGCGGGCTCAGCCCATGTGCGCGGCTGCCTCGCTGCGCCCCGGAGCCCAGTGGCCGAGGCCCCGCCGGAGTTGCGCGCCCTAGAAACTCCATGCAGCTCCGGCCTCCTCCCCGGCTCCTCCCGGGCGGGCCCCCCGGGGCCTAGAGGCCGCCCGCAGCGCCGTCCCCGCTCTGCCTTGGCCCGCGGCCGGAGCCGGGGTTCGGGGCTCGCCTCGGCCGCCCGCGCCCCGGCTGCTCTAGGGACGGGGAGCCCCCACCCCCACCCCTTCGCCTTTCCAATGGCTCCCTCGGTTTCCAGGCAGCGCAACCTGAGGAACGCCTCGGCGCGCGCGCACTCACACTCGCGCACACACACACACACACACACACGCGCACGCACTGCACACACAGGCACACACGCGGGGGGCGAGCTGGAGCTTGGCAGACGGTCCTCCTTCTTTCCCTCCCCAAAGGAGCTGCCCACGTTAACTCCGGCAAACTGCTGTTTCTCCGTATTGGACAGCTCGCCCAGGCGCCCCCCAGCTTAACTGCTTCGTCCCCGGCGCCCACACCCCGGGGCCACCATCACACCTGCGTCCGCGCCCAGGGGGGAGGGCCGGACGCCGAGTCCAGGGGCTGGAGGGGGATTCGGCGTGCGCGCCCCCTGCCCCAATTTAGGGAGGCACCTCTGTGGCCCTCGCAGGCCAACCCCCGATCCCGCTCCCCTGGGGTCTGAGAACACCTGGGTTGGCCCCCCGCTTCTCTCTCCAAGGTCATAGAATGGATTCGATGAGGGGGAGAGGGCGTTTGGACACAGGTGTGAGCTAGAAATCTCAACGACTCTGCAACCGCCCGGGGCTGGCCTCTGCCAGGTCCATAGTCAGACCCTTTTTCTGTCTGACCCATGCCTCAAGGGCAACATTTTCCCCTCCGTCTCCACTCGACTTTCTGGTACCCAGCAGTCTACCTCGCCTGGGCCCAGCAGCTGACAGAATACACGTTGCAACGAAGGTTTGTGATGTCAAGTAAAAGTGAAAGATCAAAACACCAAGATGGGTCTCAGACTGTCCAGTAGACACAGACGCCTTCCAGTGCCTTCCTGCTCTTCCCAAGGGTGTGCCAAGGGAGAAGGAACAACCC
Source organism: Ailurus styani (assembly GCA_002007465.1). Lineage (NCBI taxonomy): Eukaryota > Metazoa > Chordata > Mammalia > Carnivora > Ailuridae > Ailurus > Ailurus styani. The sequence continues at coordinate 1,646,119 of LNAC01000318.1, read as the reverse complement.
ACCTGGCTGGAGCCTTTCCTTCCAGTACCCTCCTTTCCGGCTCCCAAGTTTCTTGCCCCCTCTAGGTGGCACAGAGACTGCTCACCAGCTCAGATGCCTCCAATTCCCAGGATCAAAGAAAAGGTATATATAAAAATTCTCGCACCAATCAGGAACAAAGCAGGCGATACTGTCCTAAGCCTCTGGTCCAAACAGCTCAGCAATCACCTCTCTGCTGGCTGGTGCGGCTGCCAAGGGAATGTGGGCCAGATTCTGCCAGCCAGACACACAAGTTAATCAGGGTCCCTTGCAGCCTGGGCACGGTTCCTCTGAGTCTTCATAACATTCAGTGCGGGCACCGTTCCTGTGGCATTTAGCATTTTACCCTGTGTTACGACTGCCTTCCCTTGAACCAGTCCGGCTTCCCAGATTATCTCCTTGAGCCACTGGCTGAGTCTTCTGTCCTGAGATCAGGTGTGCACTGAAGTCATTTGCAGAGGTTTCCATGAGGGGCTGTGGGCCCCTGAACTAACAGAATTGGTGCGGTCTCAATATGATCTTTTCCTGTGATCTCTTAGTTTGGACGCAAACTACCTCTTCTAACAATCGGTTGCATCTGTAAACAATTGTTTTGTCTCTTTCTGCATGGCAACCTGTCACCAAAGCCCCTTGGCAAGTCTATATATTGTTAAAAAAAAAAAAAAAAGAGTGGGGAGAAAACCACAGGTGCATAATGGTGTCATCTAGACTGAGTTGCCAAACCCGGGCTTCATCCCCAATCTAAGTGCAGTTTCAACCTCCCTCAGAAATGCGATCTTAACAGCTTGGCCAGGAATTTGTCAGTTCGTGCCAATGAGGGCCCATCACCTGGGCCCTCTGCAGCCCCGGAAGGACGAGATAATCACCCGCATGCTAAAACCCCTAGCTTCCCCCCCACACCCCTAGAAAGCAGGCCTGACCTGGCACAGCCCTTTTCTTTTGTTAATAACTGTCTTGTACAGCTCCTGGGTGCCCCTGTACTTGCTAGATGGGGTGCTGCCGGATTCATAAATCATTTAATAAAGCCAATTAGATCTTCAAATTTACTTGGTTGAATTTTAACAGCATGCATGATGGGGTTTCCTGGTAGAATGTAGGGGGTCCCCATTTAAGCAGGATAGGGTACATTTGGCAGAAGTTCTCCACCCTCACCGTACTGCCTATGTGGTCTTGTGCAGTCTCTCTACATCTCACCGTCCTCCTCTGCAAAATGGGGATAATTACAGTATCAGTATCTATTCGATAAGGTTGTTGTCAAGATTAAAGGTGATCTTGTGAAAAAGCAATCCCTTACAGAGGAGTTAGACAAATCAGTTCTAGACAGAAAGGAGGCTTTTGGCTCTTGTCATTATCAGTGAGTAGTTAACACATACCAAAGACATTACCTTGGGGAAAAGATCAAGGATCTTTCTTCTGGAGATAGGAATCTCAGCTGACCTCAAAAACTGGGGAAGCCAGGGGGCAGACTTTGGTGAGCATGCCAAATGCAATTTCCTGGTTCTTACCAACCATGACTATTTTAAGACTTCCACGTTAAGAGATTTGTAGGTTCAAAGGCCCTGATACCCTTGCTCCAACTTTTATATATATTTATTAAGGGTCACACTGTGTTCAATATATATTTATTAAGGGTCAAAAATGTGTCTGCCCCTTCCTATTAAAATGCCAAAGAAAATTTTGTACCAATTATCAGAATGGAAGCTAAAAGCAACATAGAAGAAAATGGGTGGGAGGGACTTCCCTTTCTCCTGCATTTGTAGCTGGATTTAGCATAAGTACTCTTTCCAACCCAGAACAATATAGCCCTCTAGGAGTAAGCTAGGGATAGACATTAACTTCCTTCTACCACCTGGCCCTCGTTTTCTGGGACTCAGAGTGACAAATCAGACACCTGGATAATAGCCACCTTACTGCCTGGTCATCTTTTTCTGACATGACCAGAGTCATTCCTGCCTCGACCTTATTCCCTTCCCCTCTCTTTCCTTCTTTTGCTTTTATTTATTTTCAGTGCCCAAGACACCCAGGGGTAGAGGGTAAGGAAGGGGTCTGCTGTATTCTGAACAGAAACAGGCAGAAAAAGGCGAAACTTGGGTGCGTACATGCTGGAGGGTAAAGCTTTTCATGTATTTCATCAAAATACAGGATTTAGAATGCAGTGGCTTCTTTACAACCCACGTTTTCTACCTCGTGGGAGAAACAACACACTGACCTTGGGATTGGACAAAAGACCATTTTAGCCAAAACCACACGGGCCTGAAGAAGGCTCTTGGAGAGGACTTGAAAGACACTGAGGAAATTGCTTCTGCAGGCGGTATGAGAGAGCTCCTGAGTCCCGCACTCGGACGGCGAGCAAAACCGTTGCCTATCATGATGTGACAAAGGGGAAGGTGCCTTAATGAACTCATAGATCTGACAAGGGAGATTTCCAAGTAGAACGTAGAAAGGGCCAACTGAATTTTTCTAGATGCCTGTGATAAAAAGGCAAGCAGAGATAACTTAAAGAAGAAACTATTCTTTTTTTTTTTTTTTGTAGTATTTGGAGGAAATAGAAAGAACCAGAACATGCTGGTTCATTCTAGTATGTCCAGGCAAAAGCTAACAAATCCAGGGCAATGAAATGTGGGCTCTGGATAAAGGTTAAGTGAAGGATGGGGCTCTAAGATCCTTTGTTAAGACCTTACACGGTTTTGGGGTGCCTGGGTGGTTCAGTCACTGAGTGTCTGCCTTCGGCTTGGGTCATGAGCCTAGGGTCCTGAGATCGAGCCCCACATTGGGCTCCCTGCTGGGTGGAAAGCCTACTTCTCCCTCTCCCACTCCCCCTGCTTGTGTTCCCTTTCTCACTGTGTCTCCCACTGTCAAATAAATAAAATCTTGAAAAAAAAAAAACTCACACGGTTTTAAGGGCATGTCGAGAAGACCTTTTTTTATTTTATTATTTTTTTTTTTTATTGGAGCTAGAGCACGTACACACAGAGGGAGAGAGAGAAGCAGACTCCCCAACGAGCAGGGAGCCTGATGTGGGGCTGGAAGAGTTTCTAAGAATCTTGGAAACACAGTCACTCAGCAGCCTCCCCAGGGGCTGAAGATAGAGGAGGGCCTATTCTTAAAGAAATATGTAAGTTTGGATTTTGTCTGCTGGATGAATTATAATTTGAATCAAGGGAACACTCAGTGATTTAAAGAAAATATACTCGCTTGGGACCAAAAGGGACAATGATAGTACAAAAGGAAAGGAGACCACTGGATTCCCAACCTTCACAAGGTAGTAAACAGGCTGCAAATAGGCTGTTCTTTCTTTCTTTTTTTTTTTAACTTTTTTTAAAGATTTTATTTATTTGACAGCGAGAGACTCAGCGAGAGAGGGATCACAAGCAGGGAGAGTGGGAGAGGGAGAAGCAGGCTTCCCTCGGAGCAGGGAGCCCGATGCGGGGCTCGATCCCAGGACCCTGGGATCATGACATGAGCCAAAGGCAGACGCTCAATGACTGAGCCACCCAGGCGCCTCTAGGCTGCTCTTTCTTATGGAAGACAGATTACGACTCAGAGAGTGGAGCCAAGAGTCCAAAAGGGGAACGCAAGAGTCAAGAATCACTCCCAAGAAGTAAGACCAGGCCCTTATTAAGGAATTGATGACATATTCCCAGCTGGAGATCCATATTGCTATGGATCAGTGACTGCTGTGGGGAAGAGCTCCCATGTCCTCCCTTATTGGGTGTAATGTCTGTTACAATTGTTATCTCTGCCTCACTTGTATGTTGGGTTTTCAAGGGAGAGCAGGGAAGAGTTCACAGATCTCCAGGGAGCCTCACCCACACCTGAACCTATTCTAGATAAACAAATCCAGGACCTCAAGCCTGAGGCCACAAGGAGATGAAACTTTCTGAAGCCTTTAGAGGTTTCTGGGTATTTTTCATGTTTGAAGATGTAAATAGGAGCACCTGGGTGGCTCAATTGGTTAAGCATCTGCCTTCGGCTCAGGTCATGATCCCAGGGTCCTAGGATCGAGCCCCCCATTGGGCTCCCTGCTCAGTGGGGAGCCTGCTTCTCCTTCCCACTCTGTCCCTCCCCACTGCTCATGCTTTCTCTCTCAAATAGATAAAATCTTAAAAAAAAAAAAAGGAAGAATGTAAATAATTGTATACTATGGATGAATTAAATGTGGCCACAAAAACTTTGACATTCCTCTTCAAGAGCTGGGCTCTCCATCTCCTTACCCTTGAATCGGAACAGGATCTGTTACTTCTTTCATAGAATGTGGAAGTTGTTTTGTGCCAGTTTCCAGGTATGGGACTTAAGAAACGGGAAGCTTCCATTTCCTGTCCCTTGGAACACTCTGTTGGATGGCAGAGTCACTCTATAAGAAATCCAGTTACCATGTTGTAAGGCAACCCAAGCTAGCTGTGTGGAGAGGCTCTGCGAAAGGAGGGAGAGAGGGGAAAGAGAGGCAGAGGAAGGAAAGAAGGAAGGGAGGGAGGGAGGGAGGGCTGGACAATCGCCATCTATTCTAGCCCCCGCTGTAACAGTCTTTGCAGCTGAGGCCCAAGATATTGAGGGCAGGGATAAGCCATCCCCACTGTTCTCTGAATTCCTGACCCACAGACTAGAAGAGTTAGTAATAGATTGGTGTTTTAAGCCACTTAGTTTTTGGGTGATTTGTTATATGGCAACAAATGACCAGAATAATTTGCTACCTTGAAAAGAGTCCAGATTATATTGTAAAGTGGGAAAAGCAAATTGCAAAATAAGATATAGGTGCAATTTTTTAAAAAGAAAATTTCATGTGTTGTGTCCATATGTACACAATATATTTGCACAGACTATAACTGTAATGCCATCTGTTACCTAACTTTAAGGAATCAATATTGGAGGGCCTTTTATTTTTTAGGTATATATTATACGAATGCTTTACAACAAATATTTTTAATATTGGCTTAATTTTTTTAAATAAGAAAAACATGTCCTGCATTTATTTTATTTCAAACTAATAAATATGTAGTATATACCTACAAAAAGAATAACACACTCTGCCCTTAAAAAAAAAAAAGCCAAAACACTAGGTTTACTCTATTACAAGATTATTATTGAAAAGAGATTATATTGATACATATGCTGATAATTCTTTTAATATCTAGAATAAAGACCAATTCAAATTATCAACAAAGAAAAATCAAATTATTAGCAAAGGAAAAAAAGTCAAGAATGGCTTCAGGAGTAGCACTAGATCACAGAAGAAAAATGAACCAACAAATTTAGAAGGTAAAATGTTATCACCTGGGGTTTATTAATTCATTTAGGTTACAATGTATGAAAGTAAGAGGAAAAATATTTTCCTAATGAAACAGGTGAGAGAAAAGAAAACTCAAAGACTTGTATCAAGAAATTAAAGGGCACCTGGGTGGCTCAGTCAGTTAAGTGTCTGATGGCTCAGGTCATGATCCTAGGGTCCTAGAATTGAGTTTCGCTTCTGGCTCCCTACATCAGGCTCCCTTCTCAGTGGTGAGTCTGCTTCTCCCTCTCCGTCTGCCCCTCCCCCTGCACAGGCACGTACGCATTCTCCCCCNAAAAAAAAAAAAAAAAAAAAAAGAATGGAATCAAAGCTAAGAACTCAAGAGAGGAATCAAGAACCCAGAAGGAAGGCAGAGGCATTGTTGTGAACCTGAGAGTCTCTACTGCCTTTCCTTCTGAAACATCAACTGATTTCCAAATAACATTAGACCAAAGGCCAAAAAGAAAGTAATATCTCAAGGATTTTTGAGATTTTTGAGAGTATCACAGGCATAGAGAGAAAATAATCAGGTTTCAGCACTACTGAGACAGCTAGGACCTGAGGGACTAAAATGAGCAGGAAATGAAACCTCAGAAAAATGAAAGCATCCTTCAGCTCCACTTTCCCCCTAAAGAAATATGGCTCCTTCAAAGCAGCACAGGGTGAAACATCAAGAAAAGAAACCCGGGCGCCTGGGTGGCTCAGTGGGTTAAAGCCTCTGCCTTCTGCTCAGGTCATGATCTCAGTGTCCTGGGATGGAGCCCTGCATCAGGCTCCCTGCTCAGCGGGGAGCCTGCTTCCTCCCCTCTGTCTGCCTCTCTGTCTACTTGTAATCTCTCTGTGTGTCAAATAAATAAATAAAATCTTTTAAAAAAAAAGAAAAGAAAAGAAAAGAAAAGAAAAGAAAAGAAACCCAACAAGAGCTAAGTGATTTCACAGTGAAGGAGGATATGCAGGAATCTCACAACACCTGCAAAACAAAAATTGGAGTTTACAACCTACCAAGGAGGAAGGGGACTGATAAAGACCCAGGGTTTCACGTGGATCTCTTTAAAGACTATAGGTGTGAAGGCAAGGGCAAACCAAAGCCTTCAGAAAATCAAACCCCTCTTCAAATGATCTCAATTACTGGTCCGCAAAAGGTGATCTGCATGTGTTCTAACTGCCTGCCAAATGAAAATTTAAATCTCTTTGAGGGGACAGAAAACATATAAAGACACTATAATATTTCATGTATAATATCTGGCATTTAATAAAAAATTGCCAATCATGACAGATGACAGGGCCAAATTAAGAAAAAAACTGAAAAAACAGACAAGGAAAACACAGGTGCTCCAGATACTAGAGATGTATAAAACAAACAAACATGAAAACAACTGAGATAAATTTTCAAAAAAATAAATGATAAGACAAAGAAATTCACCAGGGAAGAGCTAGAATGTATTTTAAAAACATAATTAAATAATAATTCTGAAACCAAACAAAAATACAATAACTCAATAGATGTGCTTAAAGCAGATTCAACAAAACAAAAGGGATTAATAAACTACTAGGTTAATAGAAAATATACTGAAGAAAAGAAAGAATGAAAAGTAGAGAAAAAAGCTTAAGAGATACATAGAATGTGGTGAATAGTCAAACATATAATTGAAGTTTGAAAAGGAAAGGAGAGAAAGAGTGGGGTAAATGCAGTACTGGCTGAGAATTTTCCAAAACTGAGAAAGATATTAAGCCACAGATCTAGGAAATCTTAGAAACTCCAAGCAGGATATGTTCAAAGAAAACCACACATAGACAATCATAATTAGACTTCCAAAAATCAAAGACAAAATATTAAAAGAAATCAGTCTCTTTCAGTCTGACTTACTTCACTTAGCAAAATACCCTCAGGGTCCATTCATGTTGTCAAAAATGTCAGGATCTCATCTTTTTATGGGTGCATAATATATATAAATGAATATATGTATGTGTCTGTCACATCTACCTTATACATTGATCTAATGATGGACACTTGGGTTGCTTCCATATCTTGGCTATTATAACTAATGCTACAATAAACATAGGGGTGCATATAACTTTAGTGTTTTCATTTTCTTTGGATAAATACCCAGTAGTGGAGTTATTGGATCATATGGTATTTCTATTTTTTTTAAGATTTTATTTATTTATTTGACAGAGAGAGAGAGAGCACAAGTAGGCAGAGTGGCAGGCAGAGGGAGAGGGAGAGCAGGCTCTCTGCTGAGCAGGGAGCCCAATGAGGGGCTTGATTCCAGGACCCTGGGATCATGACCTGAGCTGAAGGCAGCCACTTGACTGACTGAGCCACCCAGGTGCCCCTTCTATTTTTAATTTTTTGAGAAACCTCTATACTGTTTTTCATAGTGGCTGTACTCAAATGAAATAAGTTGGACTGAGAAAGACAAGTTCCATATCATTTCACTCATATGTAGAACCTAAAAAAAAAAAAAAAATCAGGGCACCTGGATTGCTCAGTCAGTTTAGCATCTGACTCTTGATTTCAGCTCAGGTTATGATCTCAGGATCATGAGATCGAGCCCCACATCACACTCCATGATCAGTGAGGAATCTGCTTCTGTTCTCTCCTTCTCTCTGTCCCTCTCCCTCGTCCTTACCCCTCCCCACTCTCTCTCTTTCTAAAATAAATAAATAAAGCTTTTTAAAAAAGGAATAAATAAACAAAAAGCAGAATCAGGCCTATACACACAGAGAACAAATTGATGGCTGCCAGAGGGGAGAGGGGAAGGACGGAGGGGAAAATGGTTGAAGGGGTGTGGGAGATACAGGTTTGCAGTTTTGGAGTGACTAAGTCATGAGAACAAAAGACATAGCATAAGGAATACAATCAGTGATATTGTAGTAGTGTTGTATGGTGACAGATGGTAGTTACACTTGTAGTGGGCATAGCATTATGTAAAAGCTTGTTGAATCATTATATTACACACCTGAAATTAATGTAACATGTGTGTCGATTATATCCAAATTAAAAAAAAATAGGTCACTGGATGAAAAGTACTAGAAAGGGAATATAGTCAATAATATTATAATAATGTTGTATGGTGAAAGAGCATAACTACATTTATGGTGAGCATTGTATAATACATAAAATTGTTGAGTCACTATGTTATACACCTGAAATTAATATGACATTGATGTCAACTATATTTCGATTATAAAAATTTTTTAAAAGGGAAAAAAGGCCAGTTCTTTCTCCTTGACGCACACATACATACATATACAACTTTCAAAAGAACAGCCAACGGCATCACAACTGAAATGATAAAAGTTATTATAAATCACAACCATTGGTATAATCTTTGGAGTGCTAAAAGAAAATAATGACACCTAAAATTCTGAATGCAGTGAAAATCCTCCTTAAAAAGAGAGCTGAGGAATTTTTGCTTCTGAACGAGTACCAGACTTGCCCCCAGCCAACTGTTAATTAGAACACTAGACAAAATATTTGAATTCACAGTTTTCAATAACTGAAAAACAGCCAGTGCAGGACTATGGTCCATATGAGAAGAGAAACAGGGGTGCCTGGGTGGTTCAGTCAGTTAAACATCTGCCCTGGGCTCAGGTTGTGATCCCAGCATCCTGGGATAGAGCCCTGCAACAGTCTCCCTCCTCAGCAGGGAGTCTCCTTCTCCCTCTCCCTCACCCTCTATGTGCATGAGCACTCCTTCTCTCTCAAATAAATAAATAAATATTAAAAAGAGAGAGAGAGGGCACCTGGGTGGTTCAATGGGTTAAAGCCTCTGCCTTCGGCTCAGGTCACGATCTCAGGGTCCTGGGATCGAGGCCCGCATCGGGCTCTCTGCTCAGCAGGGAGCCTGCTTCCTCCTCTCTCTCTGCCTGTCTCTCAGCCTATTTGTGATCTCTCTCTGTGTGTGTCAAATAAATAAATAAAATTAAAAAAAATTTTTTTAAAAAAGAGCGAGAGAGAAAGAAACAAATGAGATGAGCCCTACAACTGTCCAACTTTTGTCTGGAGGGATCTTTTTCTGTACTATTGTAAAGGAGGGGGCAAAAGCAGAGCACAGTGGCCTCATTGACTTGAATAGACAGAGATCAGAGTTCATGGAGGCTTAGGCAGCTGGAATTTGTCGAGCAGAGAACTGGGGAGAGGAAACTATGACATAAAGAGCTGAGAAAATCTTTGTAGGGATTATTTTGAGTTCCTGGTTAAGAACTAAGTTTTGCATATATAGGATAAAATTCAATGTGGTCAGGCAAAAGTGGAGAGATGTAAGTTGAACAACTCCTAGAGGTAATAAAGAACTGGAAAACATTCAAATTCTGATAAGCCCAAGTGGGGAAAACACCTGTGATTACAGTAGAGACTCCACGTAGATTGCACCTCAGTAGTTGGACTAAACTAGTATTAGGGCAAAGGCTATTCTATTGTCCTAACAATGCTTTAAAACACCACCAAAAGGGGCAAGCTAATTCTCAAGTAACTTACCTGCCTAGCAAACAAATTTCAAAACTCCTAAAGAACAACTGCAATATCCAGAAATTCTTTTTTTTTTTTTAAGATTTCATTTATTTAGTTGACAGAGAGAGACACAGCAAGAGTGGGAACACAAGCAGGGGGAAGTGCTGCCTAGCAGGGAGGCCGATGCAGGCCTCGATCCCAGCATGCTGGGATCACGACCTGAGCCAAAGGCAGGCACTTAACAACTAAGCCAACCAGGTGCCCTAAAATCCAGAAATTCCACAATGTAACATTCATAGACGCAAAATGCTGGGAATGATGGAATTAGCAGACAGGGACTTTCATATAGCTATCATAAATATGTTCAAGGACTTAAAGAAAAATACGAACACAATAAAAGAAAGAAAAGAATAGAAACTAATTTTTAACAACCTAATGAAATTCTAGAGCTGAAAATTATAATGTTTAATAATAAAAAGTCATTGATGGATTTAACATAAGATTAGATGCTGCGGGAAAAAGAAAAATGAACTTGAAAACACAGCAACAGAAACCAAAGCACAGAAATAAAAATGGCTGAGAAAAATAGAGCTCAGTGACTTGTAGGACAGTATCAAGCCATCTAACTTATGTTTGGTTTTAATATCTGAAGTGTGTGTGCATGGAGAGTTAGTAAGGTAGAAAAAAAATTATTTGACTAAGTAATGGCTAAACTTTTCCAAATTTGATCAAAGCTATAAATACACAGATCCAAGTGGCTCAACGTACCCTATGCAGGATAAAAGGAAAACCACACTGTGCTACAGCATAGTCATCTTGCTGAAAACCAGTAAGAAAGAGAAAATCTTGAAGTATCCAGAGGAGAAAAACATATCAAGAGAACAAAGATAAGAATCAACTAACTTCAGAAATAATGCAAACCAGAGGACAATGGAACAGTACCTTGAATATGCTATAAAAAACAACAACGACGACAAAAATGTTCTTCGACTGTGAAAGTGAAATAAAAAAGTTTTTTAGGTAAACAAAAAGTAAGAGAATGTATAGCCGTCAGGCTGAAGTAAAATGATAACAGATCAACTCTTAGACTTAAATAAAGCTAGAAATGGATAAATACGTGAGTGAATACGAGCAATTTTTTCTCCTTTTTTAAAGTTTCTTTAAAAGATAGCTGTCTGATTAAAGAAAATAATAATACCAGTGTATTATGCAACTTGTATGTATACAGTAAAATATATATGACCAAAAAAAAAAAAGCACAGAAGATGGGAGGGAAGAAATAAAAGTATGCTGTTATAAAGTACTTGTATTATCCATGAAATAGTATAATATTATTTGACATTCAATTACTATATGTTGAAGGTGCATATTATAAATCCTAGAGCACAAAGAGACCAAATTATCTCAAATATAAGACATAAAATGGCATATTTGAAAAATAATTAATACCAAAGAAGACATGAAAGAGAAAAAAGTGAATAAAGACCGGGACAAATAGAAAAGAAGCAGCAAGAGTCTAAAGCTACAATTAGGGCGCCTGGGTGGCTCAGTGGGTTAAAGCCTCTGCTTTCGGCTCAGGTCATGATCTCAGGGTCCTGGGATCGAGGCCCACATCGGGCTCTCTGCTTGGCAGGGAGCCTGCTTCCCCCTCTCTCTGTCTGCCTGCCTCTCTGCCTCCTTGTGATCTCTCTCCCGCTGTGAAATAAATAAATAAAAATCTTTAAAAAAAAAAATAAAAAAAAAAATAAAGCTACAATTAGAAGGCAGAGACCATCAGGCTGGATAAAATACAATAAGACCCAAATATACACTCTCTACAAAAAAACACTCTTTAAATATATAAATACATACACAGATAGGCTAAAAGTTCAAGGATGGAAATATATATATATATATATACACATATATATGCATATGTATGTATAATATATATACATTTAATGAAAGTATTCATCAAAAGAAAGCTGGAGCAGCTATATTATTATCAGACAAGAAATATTACCAGAGATAAATAGGGTTAATTCATAATGGTAAAGGATCAATTCATTAAGAAAATGCAAGACTCCAAATGTAACTATAATAAATCTTTAAAATATGTGATGTACAATATATGAAGAAAACAACAAATCCACAAACAGTAGGATTTTAACACACCTCCCTCAGTAATGAAGAAAACATGTCAAGATACAGAAGAATTGACAAACACTAGCAAATAACTTGACCAAATTAAATTTATAAAGCACTGCATTAACCACTGCAGGATACAGTCTTTTCAAGTATGCCTGGAATGTTCATAAAACATAGACTATATGTTGGGCCACAGAACAATTCTCAATAAATTTAAAAGTACTGAGATCATACAGAAAACATTCGCTGTCTACAACAGAAATAAAGTGGAAATCAATAATGATAAGGAACCTGGAATATTCTCAAATATTTTATGAATAAAATAGTTTCACATATTATGTAAGTCAAAGAATAAATCGCAAAGGAAGTTTAAAATATTCTGAACCAAATCTAACAAAAATATAATGAGTCCAAATTTGTGGGATGCAGCTAGAACAGTGCTTAGAGGGAAAATTTTAGCTTAGAAGACCTTTTAAGAAAAAGAGTAAGGGTTTAAAAACCAACTTTCTAAAGTTCCACTTTAAGAAGCTGTAAAAAGAACATCAAATTAAATCCAAATAAAAGAGAAGGAAGGAAATAAAAAAGAGAAGAGCAGAAATTAATGAAATAGAAAATGGACAAACACTACAGAAAAAAATCAATGAAAATGTCAATAAATTGATGAATCTCTGAGCTGATTTAAAAGTATTGAGAAAACACAAATTACCAAATCAGACATGATGGAAGGGGCTTTACAACAGACACTAAAGACATTAAAAATAACAAAGGAATATTATAAACAACTTTATTCCAAAAAAGTCAACAAATAAATAAAATAGAAGAATCCCTTGGAAAACACAAATTAACAAAACATATCGAAGAAGAGATAGAAAATCTGAATAGCCCTATATCCTTTAAAGAAATTTAATGCATAAGTAACCTAATTAAAAAAAATTCTTTTATACCCAGAAGACTTCTCTGATGAATCCTAACAAATATTTAATGAAGAATGAACATCAGTCTTTTAAAAATCTTCCATAAAATAAAGAGTGATACATCCCAAGTAATTTTATGAGGCCAGTGTTATGCTCTTAACAAAATCAGATAAAGATGTTATAAGAAAATAAAATGGATATAAATGCAAAAGGCTTAGCAGTATATTACCAAACTAAACTCAGCAAAGAATAAAAAGAATAATACATCTTGACAAAGTGCAGCTTTTCCCAGGCACACAAAGTTGGTTTAAATTTTTAAAAATTAATCAGTATAATTTATCATATTCAAAGAAGAAAAAATTCATTATCATCCTAATGAATACAAAGGAAGTACTTGAAAAAACTCAACACCCAATCCATGATGAAAACTCTCACATAAATAGGAACAGAAGGGAACTTCCTCAACTTGATAAAGGCCATCTATCAATATATATATATATATATTGATATATATATTGATATATATATATTGATATATATATATATATAACTACCATCCCCCAATAGTCAAAGATTAAACGCTGTCCCTGTGAGACCAGAAATGAGGCATCTATTGAAAATTTGTTATAGGCTCCAGCCAGTGAAATAAGTTAATTAAAAGAAATAAAATGCACACGATTGATAAGAAAAGGGCAAAACCTTTTATTTAAAGTCAACATGATCATATACATAAAAAATCTTATGGAATCTATAAGAAAAGCTATCAGAATAAGTGACTTTAGCAAGATCACAGAATACAAGATCAAAACCACAAAGAAGCAACTGGAAAGTGAAATTTGAAAAACCGTAGCATTCACAATAGTATCAAAAACATGAAATATTAGGGATAAGTTTAACAAAATAAGTGGAAGATCTGTATATTAAAAACTTACAAAACACTGATGAGAGAAATTAAAGAAGATTGAAAATAAATGGAGCACTATATCATGTACCTGAATTGGGGTTTGGTATTTTTAAGATGTTAATTCTCCTGAAATTCATCTATAAGTTTAAAGTAATCCAAATAAAAGCACTAGAAATATTTTTCTGCAGAATTTGATAAGCTGGTTCTAAAATCTATATAAAAATGCAAAGGACAGATAATAGCCAAAACAATTTTTAAAAGAAGAAACTGAAAGAGGACTACCTGATTTCAAGACCACTATAAAGCTAATCAAAAGAGTGTGGTTTTGGCAAAAGAACAGACGTACAGATCCAAGGAACAGAATAGATCAGGAATAGATCTACACATATGTAATCAATTGATTTTTGACAAAAGTGCCAACTTAATTCAATAGCAGAAAAGACAGCCTTTTCATCAGATCATGCTAGGCAACTGGTTTTTCATGTGAAAATGAATGAACTTTGATACTTACTTTATCCTGTACACAGAAATTAACTCAAAATAGATCCTAGACCTAAATGTAAAAGCTAAAGCCACAAAACTTTCATAAGAAAACATAAGAAAAAAAAATCTTTGCAACCTTGAGTAAGTAGAAATTTCTTAAATAGGACACAAAAAACACAAATAATAAAAGAAAAATATTAATAATTTTACTTCATCAAAATTAAAATCTTTTACTCAGAAGACACCTTTGAAAAAAGTGAAAAGACAAGCCACAGACAGGGAAAATTTTTATATATATAACTATATATATATATATAATGCCATATATATCTGGCAAAGAATTTGTATCAAGAATATGTAAAGAAATCTTGCAACTCAATAAAATGAAAATATACAACTTAATTCTTTAAATGGATGAATGATTAGAATAACAAGATATACAAATGGTCACTAGCATATGAAAAAATATTTAACTTCATTAGTTATTGGGAAATGCAGATTAAAACCACACTAGACTAGTACCACACAATCAGTAGAATGGATAAAATTAAAACGCCTGACAATACCAAGTGTTGACAAAAATGTACGGCAACTAGAACTCTCATACAATGCTACAGGGAATGTAAACAGTTCAATAATTTTGAAAAACTGCTTAGCAGTTTCTTATAAAGTGAAAACACAATGACCCTATGATTCAGCAATTTCAGTTCTAGGTATTTTTCTTAGAGAAATAAAGTCCACAATATGACATTTACATGAAGGTTCATCCATCTTTCTTCACAACAGCTAAGAACTAGAAACAATACAAACATTAATCAATAGGGAACTGGATAAATAAATTATGGAATGTCCATACAGTGATGTTAGTCAACAATTAGAGAAACAAACTAGATACCCACAATAGCTTGGTTGAATCTCAGAAACATTATTCTGGGTGAAAGAAGCCATACACGGGAGAGTATGTATAACATTATTTCACCCTTATGAAATTCTAGAACAGGTAAAACAATTCTATAGTGACAGAAAATAAATTAATGGAAATGGAATAATAAAAACAATGAATTCCATCAAAAGGAAAGGAGTTAAAGGGGAACATAGAATAGATGAGATGAATAGAAAGTAAATAGTAAGATTATAGATTAAACCCAAATAAATCAGTAGTCACAATTCATTTTACCAAGATAAATGTATTCTTATCTCAAGACAAAAACATTTATATATAAATATAAAAATATCCAAAGAGATTTTATTTATAATAAACAAACAAAAAATATGAAGACACAGGATTCTGAACATGAAAGGATGGCATATGCAAAAAATAACTGAAAGAAAACTGGTACAAGTATACTAATACCAAACAAAGCAAAGTTTAAGGTAAAGAGGTTTTACTAAATATAAGGAATGACATTTCATAATGATAAAAGTGTCATCTCCCAAGAAGATAAAACATTTCTAAAATTGGATACACATAATAACATCTGCTCAAAATACATAAAGCAAAATAGAATTAGAAACATAGCCTAGCCCAATCTGACTGATACAGAAAATAATCAAAGATCTAAAATTGGAACATAAATCAAAATATAAGAAAAGAGAATCAAAAATATACTATCTAAAATCTATAAATAAAGAAAAAAGTCTGAGCATATTATTTAGTCTGTGCATGTTGAAACAGATCTGTTTATACCTAGTTCCCTTAGGGCGGCTGAGCCCAGAGCAAGAAATTACTGCTTCAACCTAAACACTTCTGAGCTTTTTTTTTTTTTTAATTCAGGAGAGGAAGGAAGTACTTCCAGGAAATTTGGCTGTGTAAGTAGACATTTTTAGATCCTTCTTCCTGAACCTACAAAAATCAAGGAAGGAACTAAAATTGAAAATGAAAACCTAGTTGAAACTTGGACAGTCTTAACCTTTCCCTACAAGTGCTAAAGAATAGTTGCCAGACCAGGCAACCAGAACCAAAATGAAATAGGATCCTGGGGGTTGACCACATTTCCTGAGCTTGGGAACCAGCACAGTGCTGTGGTACCAAGGAACCTCCCTAATACAACCTGCATCGCAAGCTAGAGCAGAGATCTGAAGGTGTGGGTAGGGCTGAGGAGTAGCTACAGACCAGAGGCTGGGGAGAAAGAACTTCATATAACCCCACACAACCAATTCCAATGTGTCCCAGCTTTTTGATTGGGAAAGGGAGGGATGAAATTATTAATAGAGCAAATAAAGATCAAAGCAGAAAACGGAGGTAGAGAAAAGCATTCGCTGACACCCCCTTACCATCCCAATAAAATATCAAAGCTTTCTCAATCTTAGCTGAATAATATGATTATCAGAAATGAGATTTATGAATTTGTTTAAAGACTTTTTAAAGTAATATCTACACCCAATATGGGGCTCAAACTATGACCCCGAGATCAAGAGTCATTCATCCTACCAAATAAGCCAGCCAGGCACCCCGAGATTTGTGAATGTTTTTAAATGCACAGAGCAGAATCATGTCAAATCAACTGAATCCAAATTTACAAAAGTGAGGTCTAGGCAAGCGTAGTTAAAAAATATATCCATAATGAGATAACATTTTTAGCCCAATCAATAGGTAAAAATTAAAAATATTTGTGACACCCAATATTGGCAGAAGTGTAGCAAAATAAACATGTTTATAGGCATACTGAGGGAAAAGTTAGTGGCAGAAAAGCTCCTTTTCTTGGATTTCATGCTTCCACATGGAACCGTACCAATTAGTATAACCAAGTCTCTGCTTCCTCACCCACCTCTCCAGTTGGTAAATTTTGAAGAATGCAAAGGACTGGCTGCTCAGTCTCCTGTGCTCTCTTTTGCACTATTTGGCCTTGACCTTGCATGTGCCCATCACCTCCTGTGATTGGCCAGGTAGTAAATTATCTAATTCTGGGTGCAGTATAACCAAGTTGACACTTTGATCCTCATCAGCACGACCTCAGCTTTTTAAAAATTTTTAACTGGAGAAAGAAAAAAAGTGCCAATTTATTGATTTCTCTCTATTTGTCATCAGCAGTAAAGTCAATAAAGATACACATAAAAATAATGTTGATGGCTACCCACTTTACAAGCCTGCCCCCTTCATGGCATGCACCCTGCATCCAGTCTTCCTTCTTCCCCCACTGAAGGGCCCTGGGTCTCTGTCTCTGGCCAGTCCCTCTGCTATGCTTTGGACCCTGCAACTCTGCACTAGATCTGATGACATCTATTTGTAGCTTTTAGTTCAATAATTGGCATCACCTTCTGTATTGGAAGCCAGACCACAGTGGAGTCATTTTGGCACCTTCCTCTTCCTCTACCCTATTCCTACTCTATCTCAAAGACCCCTCCCATGGTTCAAAATTCCAAATTAAAACACAATATTCAATAAAACACTCCCCATCTTCCAGATAATTCTGCTTTCCTCCCATCCAGCAAGCACTATTACTACTTTCTCATGTATCTTCCCAGAGATACTGCACAGATGTATCCTACTTCTTCATAGAAATAGTACCACACTGTATATATTATTTTTCAAGAGGAATGCCAACTAATAAATATAGAAGGAATAACAGAGATTTAGAAGTCACCACTTCACAACCAACAAAGTAAGGATTGATATAAGCAAGAAGGATCAATCCACCTGTTTATGGAAGGCTCTCTAGCAAAGGCTGGTTTTTATATTTTTAAATGGTTGGGTTAAGAAAGAATATGTGACAGAGACCTTATTCTGCCTGCAAAACCTAAAATATGTACTATCTGGCCCTTTACAGAAAAAGTTTGCCTACCTCTGCATTAGGTGAAAGATAATTGAAGAACAGGATATGGAGAAATCTGACAGATGTCACTCTAACCAATGATTAAACTTTGCACAATGAACAGTGGGGCATACTGGCCTTGTGTGCCTCCTTCTGTGACACACTGGGAAGATGACATCACATATGGAGCATTCATGCCAAAAATGCATAACCTGATTCTAAATACAAGGAAACATCTGACGTAGACTCTGCAAAAATGTCAATGTCATAAAATACATTAAAAAGGTTGGAAACTGCTCTGAGTTAAAGACCCAGCAACTAAATGTAATAGTTATGACTGGGTCTTGGGTTTAACACAGACAACTATAAAGGACATTATGGCAATTATTGTAATAATCAAGGAAATCTTTTGGGGAAGTCTGTATTTACTTCAGGATATCAATGTAAAATTTCCTGGGTATGATCCTCATATTGTAGTCATGTAAAAGAATGTAATTTTTCCTAGGAAATACATGCTAAATATTTAGGAATGAAGTCTATCATGATCTCTTTAATTTATTCTCATCTAATTTTCAGGTGGTTCAGTGGGGAGAGAGAGAAGGAAGAAGGCATATGGTTTTTTTTTAAATACGATTTTTGCAATTTTTCTCTAGGTTTGAAAATTTTTAAATAAAAAATTAAGTAAAAACATCATATGTGTTTCCACAAGCATCGGGAAAAAATGGGTTTAATAAGAACCAAACTGGCAACATTGGTTGTTAGTTGCCTCTGAGGGGTAGAATGAGACAGGATTAGATAGAGGAGTAAATACTGTCACATTGTTCAGTCAGTTTAGTTCTGGATTATTGGTATTTGCCATAAGAATGCAGTATTTTGGGGGTGCCTGGGTGGCTCAGTCTGTTAAGTGTCTGCCTTTCACTCAGGTCATGGTCCTGGAGTCCTGGAATTGAGCCCCCTCATCAGGCTTCCTGCTCAGCAGAGAGCCTGCTTCCCCCTCTGCCCCTCACCCTGCTCGTGCTCTCTCTCAAATAAATAAATAATATCTTTGGGGGGAAAATGCAGTATTTTTATCTTTTGTATTAAAAAAAAAGCTTAGTTTTGTAATTTAAAAAAAGTCTCCCTAAGTTATTCACCTACAAATCAGAATTAACCATCAAGTCTTTCTATATACCCTCATTATCCCTCACCTCACCCCTGGAGTCCCTGGATTTCCTGGATTGAACAACCAAAGCCCTGCAGGAAGCTTCTAGAACCCTGATCCCTAGGACTGGATGCTAAATCTTTGGAATATCATTTCCATAAAATCCATTAATATGTAGAATGGATGTTAAAATGATTTCACCCAAATCCAGAGGTTAAGCTGTACATGTAGATGTTTTTAAAAAGTTTACCATTATATCATACACTGGAACAAATAACATCATATCTACATGACATCATAGTCTACCAAAAGCTTACCAGGTTACCATGTATCAGACAGGAAGGATCACCTGAGAATAAGGAGGAGGATGAGAAGAAAGAAGTGGAAGAGCTTTGAGAAAGTAATATTTCCTTATCTTCCAGAGGAAAGATTCAAATAGAAACTGTTCAAGTGGCTTAATTGAAAAATATTTTTAAGCTTGTAAATTAAATTAGTGGAACTAAATATCCACATAATATACATTCTAAATCACCAAAGAGAAAAATGATTTTTAAATTGTGTGACACATTATCTTTCAAAGGACAAATGCACACAAAACTCACCTTTTAAAAGAAGAAGTGTTAGGCTAAGTTCTCTATTTAATAGACACAAAAAGTTGAAAGTAAAAGAATTGATAGCAGGCGTTCATTGGTGGGAATGTACAAGAGTTAAATGTATTTAAAGGATTCTTGGTACTATATGGTAAAAATTAAAATGCATGCATCTTTTTTTTTAAAGATTTTATTTATTTATTTGACACAGAGAGAGAGATTACAAGTAGGCAGAGAGGCAGGCAGAGAGACAGGGAGAGGAGGAAGCAGGCTCCCTGCTGAGCAGAGAGCCCGATGCGGGCCTCGATCCCAGGACGCTGAGATCATGACCTGAGCCAAAAGCAGAGGCTTTAACCCACTGAGCCGCCCAGGCGCCCATGCATCTTTTCATCCATATTTTTCTTTTATAAGAATCCGTCGTACATGTATATTTGAACAAGGGCACAAAGATTTTCATAGAAACACTGTGGTAATTTCCAAAAGAAGGAAAAAGAACCTAGGAACGACCCTAATTTCCACTAAGGGGATTTTTGTGTGTTTGTGTGTGTTTGCTTTTAGTAAGTAAGCAATGGTGTATTGAATATAACAGTTTAAAATAATGAGGTCAAGTTTGGTTTATATGTAATGATATGGAGATAGGCCCAAAATAACTGAAATAGCAAATTGCAAAAACAGTACGTTAAATGTGGTGTCATTTGCATAAAAGCAATTTATTTACATACTGATATGTGCACAGAAAACAACTCTGGAAGAACATTCACTCAACGTCAGCAGTGACTATTTCTAGGTTGGGAGATTATGAGTAACTTTTGTTTTCTACATAAACGTTTTCTGCGTTGTTAAATTTTTTTTACATGCGTTTTAGAATAAGGAATTATCTCCTCTTCGCTCTTGGTTTTCAGCGCAGAGCTTTGAAAACTCTTGGAATCTCCCAAGTGATAGATATTTCTTTGCTATTCATGAGACCCTGGATCACACCCAAGGCTATGCCAATGAGAAGACAGATGGTAAGCCCTGAGAAGAGCTTCAGGATGGGGGCTGGTCACCAGAAAGACCAAATTTGTGATGAGAGGGTTGAAACTTTGAGCCAGCCTGACCTTCAGGGAGAAAAGAAAGCTGAAGGTTGAATTCAGTCATGTCTCATGTCACTGGTGGTTTGATCAACTGTGCCTACGGAAAGAAACCCCAGTAAAAACTTTGAGCACTGAGGTTTGGTGGAGCTGTTGGTTGGTAAACACACTGATATGGCCTGTGTGGGTGATGTGCCCTGATTTCCTGGGGAGAGGGCAGAGAAGCTCTGCATTCAGAACCATCCCAGACCTCACCCTACATGTCTCCTCATCTGGCTGTTCCTGAGTCGTATCATTTATAAGTATAGAACTTTCTTGATTTCTTTGAATCATTCTGGTTATTGAACTTGAGAGAATATTGAACACCCCCAAATTTGTAGTTAGTTGGTCAGATATGTGTGGTCTGGGAACCCCATAAACTTGAGGCTCATGTCTGAAGTGGGGGCACTCTAATGGAGGACTATGCCTTTAACTTATGGAGTTGGCAATAACTCCAGGTGTCAGGACTAGAACTGAATTGCAGAAACAGGTAGGATTGGAACAGGATAATCAGTGTTTGAATAACAAGCCTTATTTTGTAACCAAAAAATTTAAGTGAAAATGTGGGTAATGTAGGTCAATTCAAATAATAAAATGAATCCCTGGTAAGCAGTTCAACATGGTAGCATAGTAAGGTCCTGAACTCACCTCCTCCCAAGGACATAAAAAACTAGAGCTACATATGCAAAATTTCCCTCTGAAAATGACATGAAAACTCACTGAACAGCTTCTCTAAAACAAAGGCTAAGAGGGCCACACTGAGATGGGTAGGAGAGAAAGACATCTGATCTCACCACAACCCCCACCCTTAGTGTGGCAACACACCCATCAGGAGGGATCTAACAAATATGGAGCTTCTCCATGAAAAGTGAGGAATTTGTGTTCAGGCACCAAACCCCTGAGACCTTCATGGAAGAGATGAGTCCCTAAAATGTCTGGTTTTAAAAATCAATGGGGCTTATGTCCAGAAGAACCACAGGGCCGTAGAGAAAGGAGATGTAGATTCATTTGCCCTGGGACCCAGCACAAAACCAGCACTTTGAAAAGCACCTAGACCATATGAGAAGGAGATTTGTTTGCTAATCTTAAATCATCTGCCGTAGGGACAAGAACATGTTAGAACTCTCTCTGGGGACTGAGGCACTGGCAGGCACCACTTTTGTGTTTTTCCCCTAATGTGCTGGTGTCGGAGTCTGCACCCTGCCTCCACACTGGCCTTACAGCTCCACGAAGGCCAGAGGGGGAGTGCCCTGCCCCTGTACCACTCCCTTGGTCCTGCTAAATCTGTGCACACAGCCCAGACATGAGACGCCCACTGAACACATAACTCTAGTGGATTGTGTTCAGGGCCCTATGAGTCTGAAATAATTGGAGAAAAAAGTTCTTGGCAGGCTATCAAGCCTGCACAGACAGCAGACTGAAACACCTCCAGTCTTCCTGTGAAAAAGGCCTTATTTACCTGTCCTGGAGCTTCAGACTGAGGGACAGGCTTCAAGCCTACCACATATCAAAAGGCTACAGTCATGTTCTCAGATAACATAGGCTAGGGATACCAATTTTGTGCTCTCCCTTGGTCTCACCACAGCTTGCCAGTAGGTTCCACAAAGGAGCTCATACACTTATCTGGACCCTTGATTTTTACAACTATCATTAAGGGGACACCTCCAAGTCACCTGGCCTGAAGAACAGCAGGTTTCCAATTATGATCCCACAGGATTATATATATTTGCATACCTTAAAAGCTGCTGTCTGAGGGTCTAGTTTTCAATCTGTTTGAAACTAGGTGCTGAGATCCCTCCTCTGGAACACTCATAGGTCTTGGCATACCCTCAACAACTGGATCCTATAAAAAATGAGTTAGTTTGTTTAGAAAATCACAAAAGCCTGAGAGACAATCAAGAAAGTGGTAGGGCAAAGTTAAGTGGTAAGTTTTGGCTCCCACACAAGGCCACTCCTTTGAGACTGGGAGAGACAGCTGTTTTGCCTAATACATAAAAATGAACACAGGGCACCTGGGTGGCTCAGTGGGTTAAAGCCTCTGCCTTTGGCTCAGGTCATGATCTCAGGGCCCTGGGATCGAGGCCCACATCGGGCTTCCTGCTCGGCAAGGAGCCTGCTTCCTCCTCTCTCTCTCTCTCTGCCTGTCTCTCAGCCTATTTGTGATCTCTCTCTCTCTCTCTCTCTCTCTGTCAAATAAATAAATAAAATCTTTTAAAACAAACAAACAAACACAGAGAGTCAAGCAAAATGAGGAAACATGAATATAATCCAAATGAAAGAACAAGATAACTCCCCCAGATAAAAACCTTAACGAAAAAAAAAACCTTGATGAAATGAATATATGTAATTTACCTGATAAAGAGTTCAAATGGTCATAGATATGCTCATAAAACTTGGAAGGATAGATTTGCAGAGTAAGGACTTCAACAAAGAGATAGAAAATGTAATAAAGTACCAAACAGAAGTCACAGAGCTGAAGAAAGCAATAACTGAACTAAAAAATATCTTGGAAGGTTTCAATAGCAGACTAGATGAAGCAGAAGAAAGAATCAGTGCTCTGGAAGACAGGTTAATGAAACTCACCCAAAAGGAGTAACAACAACAAAATAAATTTTTTAAAAGTGAAGATAGCTTAAAGAACTGATAAGACAATATAAAGCAGAATAACATTTGCATTGTAGGGGTTCTAGAAAGACAAGAGAAAGAAAGGGGCAGAAAATTATTTGAAGAAATAATGGCTGAAAACTTCCCTAACCTAGGGAAGGAAACAGATATCCAGATCCAGGAATCCCAGAAAAGCTCCAAAGAGGAGGAACCCAAAAAGAACCACACCAAGGCACATTATAATCAAAATGTCAAAAGTAAAGATAGAGAATTTTAAAAGCAACAGAAGAGGGATGCCTGGGTGGCTCAGTCAGTTAAGCATCTGCCTTTGGCTCAGGGTTTGGTCCCAGGGTCCTGGGATTGAGTCCCACATTGGGCTCCTTGCTCAGGAGGGAACCTGCTTCTCCCTCTGCCTGTCACTCCCCCAACTTGTGCTCTCTCTTTCTCTCTGGCAAATAAATAAATAAAATGTATATTTTTTAAAGGCAGCAGAAGAAAAACAACTTGTTACATTCCAGAGAACCCCCATAAGATTGTTGGCAGATTTTTCATCAGAAACTTTACAGACCAGAAGTGAGTGGCATTATATATTCAATGTGCTGAAAGGAAAAAATTTCCAGCCAAGAATACTCTACCTGGCAAGGTTATTATTCATAATCGAAGGAGAGATAGAGATTTCTAGACAGCAAAAGATAAAGGAGTTCATCACCAGTAAACTGACCTCACAAGAAATGTTAAAGGGAATTATTTATTTTCTTTCTTTCTTTTTTTTTTGTTTTATTTGACAGAGAAAGAGAGAGAGAGAGAGTATAAGCAAGGGGAGCGGCAGGCAGAGGGAGAGGGAGAAGCAGGCTCCTCACTCAGCAGGGAGCCCAATGAAGGGCTAGATTCCAGGACCCTGGGATCATGACATGAGCCAAAGGTAGATGCTTAACCATCTGAGCCATGGAGGTGCCCCTAAAGGGAATTCTTTAAGCTGAAAAGAAAGGGCACTATTTAGAAACAAGAAAACATATAAAACTAAAAATCTTACTGGAAAAGGTAAATATATAGTAAAAATAGTGGACTGATCACTTATAATGCTAGTATGAAGATTAAAAGACAAGAGTAGTAAAAATAACTATAACTACAGTAATTAGTTAAAGGATACATAAGTAAATTGTTATAAAATGTGACCTCAGAAATATAAGTCATGGGGGGATGTAATTAAAAAAATAGAGTTTTAAGGGCACCTGGGTGGCTCAGTGGGTTAAAGCCTCTGCTTTCGGCTCAGGTCATGATCTCAGCGTCCTGGGATCGAGGCCCACATCGGGCTCTCTGCTTAGCAGGGAGCCTGCTTCCTCCTCTCCCTGCCTCTCTGCCTACTTGTAATCTCTCTCTCTGTGTCAAATAAATAAATAAAATCTTTAAAAAAAAATAGAGTTTTAGGATGCATTCCAACTTGTGTTCAACTTAAAATAGACATATATATATATATATATATATATATATATATGTCTATATATATATATATATAGGTTGTTATATGTGAGCCTCCACAAAGCAAAAACCTATAGTACATACTCAAAACATAATAAGAAAGGAATATAAACATAACATTATAGAAGGTCATCAGACTATGAGGGAAGAAAGCAAGGGAAAAATAAAAGAACATAGAATAACTACAGAACAACCAGAAAGCATGAACAAAATAAGCACATACATATCAATAATTATTTTAAATGTAAATGGACTAAATTCTCTAGTCAAAAAACATAGAGTGACTGTATGGGTAAGAGAAACAGGACCCATCTATATGCTCCCTATGGGAGACTCACTTCAGATGTAAGGAAACACACAACTGAAAGTGAATGGGTGGAAAAAGATGTTTCATGGAAACGGAAACCAAAAGGAAACTAGGGTGGCTCTATGTATATGAAATCAAATAGACTTTACTTTTTTCTTTAAGATTTTATTTTTAAGGAATCTCTACACCAAATGTGGGGTTCAAACTTACAACCCTGAGATCAAGAGTTGCATGATCTACTGACTGAGACAGGCACCCCAAAACCAAATGGACTTTAAAACGAAGACTGTACTAAAAGACAAAGAAGGGAATAACATAATGATAAAGGAATCAATTCAACAACAAGATTTAACATTTGTAAATATTTATGCACCCAACACAGGAGCACCTAAATATAAAAAGCAAACATTAACAGGCCTAAAGGGAGAAATTGACAGCAATACAATGAGAGTATGGAATTAATACCCCACTCACACCAATGAATAGATCATCTGGACAGAAATTCAAGAAGGGAACATCAGCCTTAAATAATATATGAGACCAGATGGACTTAATAAATATGTACAGAGAATTCCATCTGAAAGCACCAGACTACATATTCTTCTCAACTGTACACGAAACTTTCTTTAGGATAGCCCATATTTTAGGCCACAAAATAAGTCTCAATAAATATAAGAAGATTGAAATAATAAAGCAGCCTTTCCAGTTATAAAATAAGTAAGCCATGGGGTGTAATGTACAGCATGGCGACTATAGTCAATAATATTGTATTGCATATTTGAAAGTTGTTAAGAGAGTAAATCTTTGTAACTTTTGATGGTGACAGATGGTAACTAGACTTACGGTGATTATTTTGCTATGTATACAAATATTAAAGCACGGTGTTGTAGACCTGAGACTAATGTAATGTTCCATGTCAATTATACTTCAATTTAAAAAAAGAAAGCTCACAATTTAAATATCAAACGAAATTGAATTCAAGATGAGAATATTTAAAAAGGACAAGGAGAGTCACCTAATAATGGCAGAGTATAATCCACAGTGAAAATATTTGTATCATCATGCAATAAATAACCTAAGACCAAATCCATTGAAAAACTATTCGAAGGGGTTCGCGGGGCTCATTTGGTAAAGTATCTGACTCTTGATTTCGGCTCAGATTATGATCTCAGGGTGTGAGATTGAGTCCCACGTCAGGCTCTGCACTTGGCATGGAGTCTGCTTGAGATTCTCTCTACCCTCTCCCTGTGCTCCTCCCCCATTTTGCACTCTCTCAATAAATAAATAAAATATTTTTTTAAAAAAGAAAAACTATTAGGAACATATGGGAATTCCCTTAAGTGGGTGGTTATAAAAATACATACCAAAACCAATAGCTTCCTTACATACAATAAAAAGGCATAAAACATGATGAAAGCAAAATAAAATTCCATTCACAACAGCAACCAAAAAAATACTCAATCTATATGGAGAAAAATTTAAATTCTACTCAGAGACATAGGACACAGTGAATAAAATGAATTTTTAGTAAAAAAGCATACTTTATTATTGGATAAGAGAAAACTATTGTATAGATTTCAGATCTCCCTAAATTGATTTCAAAATTCCAAGCAATCACAATCAAAATCCCAGTGTGATTTGTATTGGAATTTCATCAAATGATTCTAAGGTTCGTCTGTAAGATTCAGAATTTACAAAGAGACAAAATAATTAATGTGAAAGAACTAGCTTGACCTGATATTGAAATATTCTATAAACCTATAGTAATTAGAACTTACTCATACCAATTCAGGAGATGAAGTAAAAATAATACTTAGGGTTTATTATCTGCCTTTATATCTCTCTCTGAAAGGTATTCCCCATGAGGAGAGGAGTTTTGAGTCCTTTTAATACTGACATAGCTCAAGTGATTAGAAAGGGCCTAGCACATAAGTGTTTTTTGGATGAGTGGATGAACAAAGCAATAGAATTGAATTCTTAGTACAGAATAGACACACACATACTTGGGGATTTTGGATACTGTGTAAAGTAGCCTTTCAAATTAGAGTAGAAACAATCGATCAAAGTGTTATTCAGAAAAGAATCAAACTAAATTCTTTCCATATAGTTAGAGACTTCAGGTATATCAAAGATGTAAATGTAAAAAATAAAGCCACAATACACTACAAGAAAAATAGAGGTTAATACTATAATCTTCAAGTGAAAGAAGCTTTTTAAAGTGCAAAAGCCAGACATCACAAAGACAAAGATTTATAAAGTTGATTTCACTAAAGAAAAAGGTAAACATCAAAACAAAAACATAAAAAATGTGTACAAAAACAACCATATACATAGAACCAAATTCAAAGTTAAAAAAACACCTAGAGTAATTATTGATAACATAAATAAGTCAAATAAGTCAAACATAAATAAGTATATAAAGAACTCCTATAAATCAATGAGAAAAAGATAAGAATAATTGGAAAAGTACATAAAATGAGAAATATAGTCATAAAACTATGTTTAAATTTATTAATAAAGAAATATAACTTGGGGCACCTGGGTGGCTCAGTTAGCTAAGCTTCCAACTCTTGATTTTGGCTCAGGTAATGATCTCAGCATAGTGAGATCAAGCCCTGTGTTGGCTCCATGACGGGCATGGAGCCTGCTTAAAATTCTCTCTCTCTCCCTCTTTCTCTGCCCCTCATGCATGAGCTCTCTCACTCTCCCCCTCCAAAAAAAAAAAAGAGAGAGAGAGAGAGAGAGAAAAGAAATATATCTTAATGCAAAGATGTGAGGTTATTATATCAGACTGACAAGAATTTAAAAATAAACATAAAAATCCAGTGTGAGTAAAGACATAGAAAATTTTCCCTCTTAGTCAATGTTGGTGAGATTGTAAATTGTACTTCATTTCAAAATGCAGTTGGACAATGTGTATCAAAATTTATGTGCACATGGGCCTACCCTTAGATGCAGCAATTCCAGTTTTAAACATTTATCTTAAAATGATAATCAGTCAATTGAACAAAGGTATGTTTACAGGGATATGGAGTATTTTATTGCTCCTATTAATGAAAAATTGGAAGCAAAGCAAATGCCTATCAATAAACAACTGAATGATTAAAACATGATACATTCACATAGTTAATACTATTTATTGACATGGAAATATGCCCATGACTTACTGTTCAGTGCTTAAATCAAGTTGCAAAATAGTTTGTCTAGTATGATAGCACTTATTCAAAGTTAGACGCATCTTAATTACAAGTGTATGACCCAGTAATTTCTCTCTTAAGTATATAACTAATAAAACCGTACTCATATGCTCACAAAAGACATGCACTAGAATATTTACAGCAGCGCTATTCATAATAGCCTCAAACTGGAAACCACCCAAATGCCTATCAACCATAAAACAGATAAATAAATTATGATATATTCACATAACAGAGAGATAATATAGCTCCACAATAGTGAATGAACTCCAACCCCCTAAAACCATAAGGATGAGCTGCACAAATATAATACTGAGTAAAAGAAGACAGATAAAACAGAACATATACTTCACGATGACATTTAAATAAAATTTAAAATCTGGCAAAAGTAACCTATGTCATTAGAAGTCAAGACAGTAGAGGGGCACCTGGGTGGTTCAGTCAGTTAAACATCCAACTCTTGATTTCACCTCAGATCATGATCTCAGGGTTGTGAGATCAAGCCCCACACACCTTGGGCTCCATGCTCAGTGGGGAGTCTGCTTGAGATTCTCTCTCTTCCTCTCCCTCTGCCCCTCCCCCCGCTCTAAAATAAATAAATAAATAATTTTTTTTTTAAAAGAAGTCAAGAGAAAGCTTATCCTTGCGTTAGTGGGGAGAGGGTTGTAACTGGAAGTGGTATGAAAATGTCTTCCAAGGTGCTGGCAATGTTCCGTTAACTGAGTGCTGGTTACGTGAGTATGTTAAGTTTGTGGTAATCTGCACACTTATGAGTTATGTACTTTTCTGTGTACACACACATATATAAACATACACACAGAAGGTATACATGGACAGGAAGATGTCAGGAAGGATATTGACAAAAATGCCAGTAGTGTACTTATCTGGAGAAGGGGGTCAAGCATGACTTTGGCTTCCTTCTCTTTATTTATCTGTATAATAGATACAATTATATACAGGAAAACACAATATAACTGAAGGAACAGAAATAAATTTACTGAACATTCAACTCAAAAAGTTAGAACAACAAACAAAATTAGAAAGTGGGATAAATGAAGTGACAAAGAGCTAGAAAACAAGCAGATACGATGTAGATGTAAAGTGATCAGTACGTTTCTTCCCAAATGACCATTAATTAATTCATGAATTTAGACAAATATGTGATGTGGGAAATAGCACTTTAACCATAAACCAAAGAACTAGGGCAATTTCTACCAATTTTACAATCACAGAGAATGCTGTAAAAACCCATTTTAAAAACAAGATAATTGAAGTGTAATTGACGTATATTAAACTGCATATAAAGTGTATAATTTAATAAATTCTTAATACATGTATACACCTGTAAAGCCATTACCATAGTCAAGATGATAACTGTACCTATTGCCTCAACATTTTCCTCATATCTCTTTCCTCCACTTCCTCATCCTCTCCCCTCTCCTGTAGGAATCATTATATTTTCTTTTTCTACAATTTTAGTGTATGCACTTCTGTTGTCTGGCTTCTTTATTTCAGCATAATATTTTGAAATGCACCAATAATTTTGTATGTAACAATAGTTTGCTGAAAAGTTTTTCATTGTATGGATATACCATAATTTGTTAATCTACTAACCCGCTGATGGACATTTAGGTTACTTCCAGTTTTTGACTATTACAAATAAAGTTGCAATGAACAGTCATGCTTGAATCTTTGCATGAACATATGCTGGCATCTATATTGATTAAATACCTAGAGGTGGAATGGCAGGTCATATAACAGATGTATTTAGGATGTATTAATTAATGTATTAAGACGTACGTTTAACTGATAAAAAAACTGCCAATTATGCAAAGTGATTGTAGCATTTTACACTCCCACAAGCAGTGTATGATCATTCCAGTGGCTCTATTTTCTCACCATCTCTTGGTATTAATCATTTTATGGCCACATGATGGCATCTCATTGTACTTTTGATTTGCACTTCCCTGATGGTTAATGAAATTGACTATCTTCTCAGGTGTTTATTTGCCAGCTGTATATCTTCTTTGGTAAATTATCTGTTCATATCTTTTGCCCATTTTTATGTTGAGTTTTTTAGTTGAATTTAGAGAGCTCTTTATATGTTATGAATGTAAGTCCTTCATAAGATATGTGATTTACAAATATTTCCACTCAGTCTGTGGCTCATTTTTTCATTCTCTTAACAGTATCTTTCAAAGAAAAAATTCTTGGGGACCGGGTGGCTCAATGGGTTAAGCCTCTGCCTTCAGCTCAGGTCATGATCTCAGGGTCCTGGGATCAAGAGCCTGCATCGGGCTCTCTGCTCAGCCAGGAGCCTGCTTCCCCTCTCTCTCTGCCTGACTCTCTGCCTACTTGTAATCTCTCTCTCTCTGTGTGACAAATAAATAAATAAATAAATAAATAAATAAATAAAAAAAATCTTTTAAAAAAAGGATTAGCATAAAATAGAAGACTCCACGAGATACTTCAAGTTCTGACTTGATGTATGGGAGGTAGTTTCCTAAAAGAAAGAATATGAAATTCATCATCATTATTTCTTTTAAAATTTTTTCTCTATTCTATTGTATCCCAGCTCTCAAACAATCCATGGAAGCAAAAGGAGTAGGGGCAATGAGAGCCAGTATGAACCTACAACTCAGAGGAAGGAAAACCTTCCTTTCTGATCAGATAATATGCGGTCCCAAAAGGGTTGGAAGGACCTCCATTGCTTTTTGTCTTCCTCTGTCCTCCTTTTGCTTATCTGACACAAGTGCAATTATAGAAAATGTATAGTAGATTGGGGTAATAAAATCTGTACCTTTCTGTTGGAGGACCAAAGTAGAAAGTACCCAGAAAATGAAAAGTGCCGATAAGATCATGAATGGGGAAAAGTTTGTGAAAGTGACTACTGTAAATTGTTCATAAACCTCTGAGCTCAACCCCACATGAGTAGATTGGTCTGATCCTAACAAGCGTATATAGACCTTGAGAATGGAACAATGGGTTAGATAATAGCCCATGTGTCAAACTAGCCACTGGTGTCACACACATGGTACAGATCTGACTAGGAATGCAATGGCTTTGAAAACTTAACTGAAATTGGAATTCCAATGAATATAAAGTTGGTCAGAATGGGAGGCATAAGCCCAACCAGGCTAATTACCTGCTAGTGTGCATGTCTACATATACACACATGTGCATACACACACAGTCAACATTGTCCATAATATATAAATAAGACCCTGAGTCAAATAGAAAAATATTCTAAATGTCCGGGATATAATCATAAATTCTCAAAATACAACAAAACAGGAAAAGCTATATATGCTTAGAAAAAGATAACCAACACATGTCAGTGCCAGAGGACGTGGATATTGGAATTATCTTTATACTTTACACATACTTTAAAGCAGTTATCATACAACACTCCAAATAAAGGCAAACACTTTTGAAAAGAATAGAAAGAAAGTCTCAGCAAAGAAAAAGGATATAAAGAATAGTCAAAGGAAATTTCAGAACTTAAAAGTACAAAATGAAAACACACTGGACGAGCTCCACATGAAATAGAAAAGGAAAGAGCCAGAGAACCCGAAGGCAGAACCTTAGAAATCTGAACAACACAGAAAAAAAAAAGTTTGAAAAAAGTGAACAGAGCCTAAAAGATTCATGGGACAATACCAAAAGGCATGTTGCCAGAGTTCTAAGGGAGAGGAAAAAGAGTGTGGTACAGAGAAAGTATTTAAAGACATAATGGCTGAAAACTTCCCAAATTTGGCGAAAGATACAAAACTATATAAGTCCAAGAATTTCAGAGAACTGCAATAAGATAAATCCAAAGAAATCCATGCCAAAAAATCATACACTGATGAGAACTAAAGCAAAGTAGAAAGAATCTTTTTTAAAAGATTTTATTTATTTATTTAACAGAAAGAGAGGGAGAACAAACAGGGGGAGCAGCAGAGGGAGAGAGAGAAGCAGACTCCACACTGAGCAGGGAGCCCCACTCAGGACTCTATCCAAAGGCAGATGCTTAATGGCTGAGCCACCCAGGTACCCCAAGAAAAAAGAATCTTGAAATCTGACAAGAATATGGTGCGTTGCTTGTCGGAAAACAGTTTGAATCACTTGATTTCTCATGAGAAATCATGAAGGCCAAAAGAAAATAGAACAATATTTTCGAAGTATGAGAGAAAAGTATTGACAACAATTTCTCTAGACAGTAAAAATATCCTTCCGAAATGAAAGGATAGGAATGAAAATAAAGACATTCTTAAGTGCAGGGAAGCAATGAGAATTTCTTGCTAGCAGAACTGCTCTAAAAGAATTGCTAAAAAGAGTTCTTCAGATAGAAGGTAAATGATACAAAAAAGAAACGTAGAACATTGAGAATGAAGAAAAACCATAGAAAGGTAAATATTGGGGTTAGTGTAATAAACTATTCTTCTGTTGAAATATGCTTAATGGATGAAATTAAAAGCCATAACATTATTTGATGAGGTCCCAGTGTATGTAGAAGTAATGCACAAGACAGCTATAACATAGAAGAGGAATATAAAGGGACCTATGCAGGTGTAAGATTTCCACATTCTACATGAAGTGATAAAATAGCAAGTGACATCAGTGAAAATGACAGAATAGGGAACTCTAAAATTCTGTTACTCCAAAAAAGTAATTTTTTAAAACTGGTAAAACAAAAACCAGAATTAACTTTTTTGGATATCTGGAAATTAGCCAAAAGCCCATGGAAACCTAAAAACCACTTACTCAAGGGGGGAAAAAAAGGTTGAATCTTGGTATGTTAACTTATCCTAGTCTTTGTTCCCCAGATAATTAGTAGCCTTGAAAACGACAGTCCAAGGGAGCCTGGGTGGTTCAGTTGTTAGGAGTCTGCCTTCCGTTTGGGTCATGATCCCAGAGTCCTGGGATGGAGTCCCGTGTCGGGTTCCTGCTCAATGGGAAGCCTGCTTCTCCCTTTCCCATTCCCCCTGCTTGTGTTCTCTCTCTCACTGTGTCTCTCTCTGTCAAATAAATAAATAAAATCTTTAAAAAAAAAGAAAAAAGAAAACTATAGTCCACATTCCCAACATTGGTAGCAGAGATAGCAGAATGGACCTCATTCACAAATACTTGTAATTATTATTATTTTTTTGACCTGTCTGATGGCTCAAAAGACTTGATTTTTTCTCACCTAACTTGGTTCCTTAGTGCTAACACCACTCTTCAGGGGACATTAGTTGAAAACACTGAGAGGCAAATATGTTAGTCACTGCTGCCTGAATCAAGGGAAAACAACTGGGCTAAACAATAGACTAACCAAAAACTTTGGGAGGAAAGTCTGGGAAATCAGATACTTTGGGAGAAAAGGACTTTTGAAAAACTCTAACGTATTCCTGAGATCTTAGAGGACAATATGCATTCTGAAGGCTGTGGGCATGCTCAGGAAAGCCCTGGGAAGGCCCTAAGTACCCAACTCTGACTGACCTTTAGGCTTTATGCAAGCAGAAAGTGAAGACTATGGTAGTCATCAATTTTTTGACTGAGTGTTAAAGACATGCCCTAACTGAGCTACTTTACAAAGACTGGGGGATTTTTTGTTTTTTTCCAAGAGTTTAAGGAAACCTCTATCCAATTATTAATTAACTACTAAATTAACAGAACAGAAACTTCAGTGCCTACACATGACAGAGTACATAGACTTTACAAAATTAATTCAGGTAAGTCACTAAACAAGCAAAAGCAACAACTAAACAAATCCTGGGGTTAGGAAGAAGATCTAGTTTCCAAAATTATCCCTTTATAATAGTAATAGTAAAATGTCCAATATTTAAGAAAATTACAAGACATTCAAAGAAAGAAGAAAGTATTGCCCATAGGGTCCAGAGAGAAAAAGATAATCAAGATAATCAATAGAAACTGTCTTTGAGGGAGTCCAGATTTTGTACTTTAAATTAGGTATTTATAGCTATAAAGACTTTAAATTAGCTATTTATAAAATGTTCAAAGAGCTAAGAGAAACTACATATAAAGAACTAAAGGACAATAATCCCCAAATTTCAATGAAATTATATCAAAATTTCAGCTCTCTTTTTACAAAAGTGGAAGAGCTTGTCTCAAAACTCACATGGATTTTCAAGAGACCCCAAGTAGCCAAACAATCTTTTTTTTTAAAGATTTAATTTATTGATGTGAGAGAGAGACGGAGCACACAGTTGGGGGAGGGGCAGAAGGAGAGAGAGAAACAGACTCCCTGCTGAGCAGGGAGACCAATGTGAAGTTCAATCTCAGCACCCTAAGATCATGACTTGTGCTGAAGGCAGACGCTTAACCAACTGAGCCACCCAGACACTCCTGCCAAACAATCATGAAAAAGAGAAAAAGTTGGAAGACTCACTCTTTCTAATTGTAAAGCTTACTACAAAAGTACAATTATCAGAACAGGGTAGGCACAAGGATAGAAATACACAGCAGTGGAATATAATTGAGAGTCCAGAAATAAAAACCATATATTTATGGTCAATAGATTTTGACAAGGGTCCCAAGACCATTCAATGGGAGAAGAAGAGTCTTTTCAACAAATGTTGGGACAACTGGATACTCATAATGCGAAAGGACAAGTTTGAACACCTATCTCACACCACATACAAAAATTAACTCAAAATGTATTAAAAATCTTAATGTAAGGACTAGAACTATCAAACTCTTAGAGGAAAACATAGGTGTAAATATTCATGACCTTGGATTAAGCAATAGTTCCTTAAGTATGACACAGAGAGTACAAGCAACAAAATAAACATATCAGTTGGAATTCATCAAAATTAGAAACTTTTGTGAATCAGGGGCGCCTGGGTGGCTCAGTGGGTTAAAGCCTCTGCCTTCGGCTCAGGTCATGATCTCAGGGTCCTAGGATCGAGCCCCACATCGGGCTCCCTGCTTGGTGGGGAGCCTACTTTCTCTTCTCTCTCTGCCTGCCTCTCTGCCTACTTGTGATTTCTCTCTCGCTGTCAAATAAATAAATAAGACCTTAAAAAAAAAAGAAACTTTTGTGAATTAAAAGACACTATCAAGAAAGTGAAAAGACAACAAACAGAATGGGAGAAAATATTTGCAAGTCATATATCTGATAACTGTCTAATAACTAGAATGTAAACAATTCTTTCAACTCAATAACAATAGATAACCCATTTTTAAAAAGGCAAAGAATTCAAATAGCTATTTTTCCAAAGAAGATATACAAATGGTCAATAAGCAAATGAAAAGACGGTCAACGTCATTAGGCATTAGAGATATAGGCAAATCAAAACCACAACAAGATCAAAACCCACTGGGATGGCAATAGTAATAAACATTTTTTAAAAATAATAATGCAATTAATAAGTGTTGGCAAGGATGTACATTGCTGGTGGGAACGAAAAAATGATATAATCACTTTGGAAAAGTTGGAAGTTCCTCAAAAGTTAAACAGAATTACCACTCAACCTAGAAATTTCACTTCTAAGTTATTTAAAAAGAACTGAAGTACATACTCGCACAAAAACTTATACATAAATATTTACAGTAGCATTATTCATAATAGCTAAAAATTGAGAAAAAGACAAATGTCCATAATCTGATGAATGTATAAAAAATATAGTATATTCATAAAATGGAATATTATTTAGCTAAAAAAGGAATGAAGTACTGATACATCCTACAACATGACTGAACCTGAACACATATGTTAAGTGAAAGAAATCAGACACAGAAAGTGTCCAGAATAGACAAATTAGTATGGACAAAATGTTGATTAGTATTTGCCATGGGATGGAGAGAAGAGAGAAATGGGAAGTATAGGATTTCTGCTTGGGGTGATGGAAATGTTCTGGAATTAGATAGTGGTGATGGTTGTACAAAACTGTGAATATACCATCAGCCCCTGAGTTATATACTTTAAAATTGTGGATTTTATGCTGTGCAACATTTATGTCAATAGATCAATTTTTAAAATACAAAATTTAAAATATGAATTCTAATTAGATTATAAAAAGTTAGATACGTATATTGTTATTCCAAGAGTAAAAGCAGGAATATTATATCAAGAGATATAGTAAAAATAATAGATCAATTAGAGTGAAATACTAAAAAAGCATTTAAATAACCCAAAAGAAGGAAGGAGGAATAACAGAAGAAAGAAAAGCAGAAGATATAAACACACAACAAACAATAAGATTATAGACATAGTGCAAATGTATCAATAATTGTATTATATGTAAAGAGTCCATGTGCAATTAAAGACAGACATTGCCAGAATGGATAAAGATTATGATGAAACTATATGTTGTCTATAAGAAACTCATTTCATATATAATGATATAGGTAGATTACAAATAGACTTCTGAACAAAAAGACTACCAGGCAGAAAAGTACATTATATTTTGATGAATGGGTAAATTCACCAAGAAGTATAATTACCCTAAATGTGTGGGGGCATAACAAAGAGCTTCAAAATACAAAAAGCAATAACTGGAAGAATTGAAAAAGCAAGGTAGACAAACCCCCAATTATAATTAGACTTTAATATTTCTTTCTCCGTAATCGAAAGCAGAAAATCAGCAAAAATGTAGAACTAAAAAACACTTATAGTGCTCTAAATCCAAGAACATAATATATATTCTTTTCAGGTACACATGGGACAGTCACCAAGTTGTACTATATCCTGCATCATAAAGCATACTTTAGTAGAGTTAAAATAATTGAAATCATACAGACTATGATCTAGGACTGTAGTAGAATTAGACTTAAATCAGTAACAACTGATTATGGAAAATCTCTAAGTGGATTGGATATTATATACCACACTTCCAAATAATCAATGAGACAAAGAGAAAGTCTTAAAGTAAGTTAGGAAATAGTTTAAGCTAAACAAAATTTAAAATGCATTTGGAGGATGGAACTGCGCTTACAGGAAAAGTCATAATATGAAATGCTTACACTAGAATAGAAAAACAGTCTCAAACAATAATATGAGCTTCTACTTTAACATTCTAGAGAAAAGAAAAGCAGAATAAATAAAGAGAAAGTGGGAATCAGTGAAATTTAAAATAAAAATAAGATGAAAAATTACTGAAACCAGACTTGTTGATTGAAGATAATGAAATTGACAACCCCCTAGTAGGACTGAAAAAGAAAAAAAAGAGAGAGGTCACAAATTACCTGTTTCAGGAATGAAAAAAGGATGTCACTCTAGATCTAGTAAACATTCAAAAAGATAATAAGAAACAAGCAACCCTGTGTACATAGATGTGAGACCTTAGATTAAAAGGGCCAACAAATGGTTCAGGTGCCTAGGTGGCTCAGGTTGTGATCCCAGGGTCCTGGTATTTGAGCCTGCATTGGGCTCCCTGCTCGGCGGGAAGCCTGCTTCTCCCTCTCCCACTCCCTCTGCTTGTTTTCCCTCTCTCACTGTGTCTTGCTCTGTCAAATAAATAAATAAAATCTTTGGGGGAAAAAAAAAGGACCAGCATATTCTCAAAATCACCCAAGATGAAACCTGAGTAGTTCCATGACTAGGATACAGACTTAGATATATAGATACAGATAACATGAATAGTCCTATAACTATCAGAGAAATTGAATTAGTGACGAACAACCTCAGCTGGTTCCACTATCTCATTCTACCAAACCTTTAAAGAAACAAATACAAGTGTTCTACACAATTTCTTCCAGAAAATAGAAGAGAAGGAAGGACTACCCAGCTCATTTTTAGAGGCGAACATTATCCTGATAACAAAACTAGACAAAGAAAATACAGTGAAAGAAAACTAGACAATACCCCTCACGAATGTAGATGCAAAATTCCTTTAAAAAAATCAGCAAATCAAATCCAGTGAAACAAAAAGGACAATGCAACATACCCAAGTGCTATTTATTTCAGGAAGGCCAGTCTTCCTTTAATATTCAAAAACCAATCAACGTAAGCCATCATATTTATAGCCCAAGAGAATAAAAAACAAAAAAAACCCCAAATGATCTCACAAATACATGAAGAAAAAAAAAGTGACAAAATTCAACCTCCACCCATATTAAGAAAATCTCTCAACAAACTAGGAATATAAGAGAACTCCCTCAACCTGATACAGGGCATCTACAAAAAAGCTAAAACTAACATACTTGATAGTGAAAGACCCAGGTCTTTCCTGCTAAAATCAGGAACCAGGCAAGAACATCCACTTTCACCACTATGCCTTGTTATACTGTCGATTTTCCCCAAATGCTGACTCTGACCTTAAAACTTAAGTTTCTTCATGTCAGGGTGACCTTGTAGCTTCCTAGCCAATCATCTACAAAGAAGTAAGCTTATGTAGTGCTATTCCTCTGAAAAGAAGTTTCTAGTAACCTACAAAACAATGTACTTCCTCTGAATGCAGAGAGCTGAGTTTCTTACCTCTCGATTTTGAAGTCTCCCTGTTTGCAGTTTGAAAATATTCACATTAAGCAAAACTCTGAATTTTCTTCTG
The DNA here is from genome assembly GCA_002007465.1 of Ailurus styani. Lineage (NCBI taxonomy): Eukaryota > Metazoa > Chordata > Mammalia > Carnivora > Ailuridae > Ailurus > Ailurus styani. The sequence continues at coordinate 1,607,297 of LNAC01000318.1, read as the reverse complement.
ACAATGCCATTAGATTTTCTTCATAGGTGAATATGGTAGGCAAAATTCTAAGATGGCTCCCCTTGACTTTCCTCTTCCCAGTATCCATGCTTTCATGTAATCCTTTCCCTGTAGCAAAGGCAGAACTGTGACTTGCTTCTAATGAATAGACTATGGCAAAGGTGAAGGGATAAATTTAAATTTCAAAGTTGCAAAAGTAATGAAAATATCAAATAAGCTGACTTTTAGGATAACCAAAAGGGAGATTATCCTGGATGGGCCTGAACTAATTAAGTGATCCCTTTAAAAGATCTGTAGGTCAGAGTTTCAAGTAGTAAAGTCTCTCTCTCTCTCTCTCTCTCTCTCCTCTCTCTCTCTCTCTCTCTCTCTGTCCTCCCACTGCCCTCTCTCTCCCATTTCCCTCTCTCTCTGCCATGAACTCTATAACTTCAAGGAAATTAATTTTGCCAACAGCTTAAAGGAGCTCGGAGGCAGATCCTTCCCTAGCCAAACTTGCATATGAGAATGTAGCCCACTGAAATTTTGATTTTAGCTTTTTGAGACTCCAAAAAGAGAACCCGGCTAGACCTAACCAGACTCTTGGCCTACAGATACTGTGAGACAATAAGAAGGTGTATTTAAGCCACTAAATTTGTAGTAATTTGTCATACAGCAATAACAAATTAATACAACCGTGTTATCTGTAAATAGAGTTTTTCTTTTTCCTTTTCAACCTGGATGCCTTTTATTTATTTTTCTAATTACACAGGCTAGAACCTTAGCACAATGTTAGATAGAAGTGGAGAAAATGGGTATAGTTTTCTTATTCCTGATCTTAGGGGTAAAGCATTCAGTCTTTTACCATTATGATAATGGTAGCTATAAGTTTTTTTTTTATAGAGTTCTTTATCAAGTTGAGGAAGTTCCCTTCTATTCCTAATTTGCTGAAAGTCTTTTTTTTTTTTTAATCAAGAATAGATGTTGGGTTTTGTCAAGTGCTTTCTCTCGATCTATTGAAATGATTATATGATTTTTTTCTTTCAGTCTGTTATTATAGCATATTATGTTGATTTTAGAATGTCAAACCAACTTTATATTTTTGACATAAGCTGCTGCACTTGATTATGTTATATTATTTTTTATGTAATGTTGGATTTGATTTGTCAAAATTTTGTAAAGAATTTTTGCATCTATGTTCATAAAGGATATTGCTTTGTAGTTTTCTTCTAATGTTTTTGTCTGTTTTTAAACAATCAGGATAATGCTGGCTGAGTTGAGAAGCATTCTCTGCTTTACAGTTTTTTTTCGGTAGGAGTTTATGTAGAAATGGTATTATTTCTTTACTAAATTTGTTTAGTAGAATTCACCTATGAGGTCATCTGGCTCTGGAGTTTTTTTGGACGGGGGAGATTTTTAACTACAAACATATATTTTTTTGACTGAGGTAGCATTATTCAGGCTGCATATTTATTTTTGAGTGGGCTTGGTCATGTGTGTCTTTTAAGAAATAAGTCCATCTCAGCTACACTGTCAAATTTACTGGCATAAAGTTATTCACAATATTCTATTTCTATTCTTTTAATTTATAGAATCTGTAGTGATGTTACCTCTCTCATTCTTGATATTGGTAATTTGTGACCTCACCTTTTTTTTTCTTTTTTGATAAATCTAGCCAGAGGTTTGTTAATTTTTTTTTGAGGTTTGTTGATTTTATTAATCTTCTCAAAGAACCAGCTTTTTGCTTTCATTGATTTTATCTATTATTTTTCTATTGTATTGATTTTTTCTGATCTTTATTCTTTCTTTTTTTATTTTTGATCTTTAGTCTTTCCTTCCTTGCTTTAGATTTACTTTCTCTTCTTTTTCTAATTTCTTAAAATGAAAGTTTAGATCACTGGTTTGAGACCTTTCTTCTTTTCCAATATGGATGTTTAGTGGTGTAAGTTTTCCTTTAAATACTACTTAATCTATATTCCACACATTTTAATATGATGCATTTATATTTTCATTCAGTTCAACATCCTTTCCAACTTCTCTTTCAAGTTCTTTGGTTCATAGGTTATGTATGTGGAAGTACATTGTTTATTTCCCAAATATTTGGGTTTTTTCCCAACTATCTGCTTGCCTGATTTATAATTGAATCTCACTGTGATTCATGAACATAACTCCTAAGACTTGAATTCTTTTGGGTTATTTATTTATAGCTCATAATATGGTCTATTTTGGTAGATGTTCCATAGTCACATAAAAAAGAATGAGCATTCTGCTGTTACTGGAAGGAATATTCTACAAATTCTAATTACATCAAGTTGAATGATAGTGTCATTCAAGGCAAGCTTGTGTAAAATCTCCGACTCTAATTTCGGATATGTCTGTTTCTCCTTGAAGTCCTATCAGTTTTCACTGCCCGCACTTTGAAGCTCTGCCATCCAGTTCCTCCTCCCTGAGCGGAGGCCTAGAAACTCCTCAGGCAGTATGTTGGGGCAATTATAGGGCTCACTTTGTTCCCTGTTTCTCGGGTTTTCCCATTCATCTTTTATTGTACTGCTGTGAAAACCATCGTTTCACGTATTTTCCAGTTTCTATTGTTATTATTGTTTCAGGTGGGAGGGTGAATCCAATTCGTGTTACTGCTTCTTGATCAGAAGCAGAAGTCTCTTGAAACCCTATTTTTAAATTGAATATGTTCACCACTTGTATTGGAACATCACAAGAAATTTCAGAGAATGTTGGACAGGTTTTGACTCAGACCTACTATCTACTGACTCCAGGGAAAGCCAGTTCTAGACTGAAGGGAAGATGAGAAAGCTAATAATTTGGTTCCTCTTCAAAATGATTTTCTTCCAATATTGGCCAATGTTTAGCAGGAATTTGGGGACTTACATTTCTGTTTTAGAAATACCTATTTTCAAAATAAGGACTTTCTTATATGTCCTGAATGGGACAAAACATTGTAACATTTTCCTTTTGGATTAGTACTGATTTGTGAGTTATGCCACCCAACAACTCCAACAGAGTTGGCGGGAATGAATATCTCTCTATAAAACACAGACGTAATTTACATGAAATTGTTATTTAAGTCTTGTCGAAAACACATCTAAAAACTAGAATTTTATATGTCCTGGTCTGTGGTAGAATCTATTAGGATTCATGATCTATTTCCCATTTTCTCTTACAGTTGGATTGGTGCCAGATGACTAGTTCTAGCCAATGAAAGATGTGCTAAAATGATATTTACCACTTTGAGATAAAAGCAATTAAAAGCTGGTGTGTCTCCTCTTTTTTCCTCTTCCCTTGCTATGTGACCCTGGAGGCCCTGTGCTCCCCATGGCATAGCTCCCAGATGAGGAAGCACGTCTCCAACTGTATTAGTCTTCATGGGAGTGACACGTACACCTGACTTACTAAGCCACTAAGATTTTAGGTTACTATGATAAAGTCTACCCTAATGAATATGATATATTCTTATTTTCTCTGATAATAAGGTAGATTTTAAAGGCTATATTGAAGAGTTTAAACTTAGATAATGTACATTCAATTAATGACCATGGTGCTAGGTAACAGTTATGAGGTGCATAGCATGTGCCAAACGCTGGGCTAAATGCTCTCTATGAAATATCTCATTTAATGTAACAGTTAAACCAGTGAAATTACTCCACTTTGTAAATAGCACTACTCATTATGTTGTTACAGAATTCTAACTGCCAACTCTAGGTAACTATCAGATTTTTCTCTGGTCATGGTATAAATGACATAGACCAAGTTTCACCTTGCAACTGGTATAAACACATTCATAAAACTATCCAACAGAAATAGGACCCTACCAATGAAAAGTGTTCTCCACACTATTTGAAGGCACTCTTATTATCATGATCACAGGACCAAACAATATTTTGCCAGTTACATAAGGTATGTGTAGAAATCTAAATTAACTACCATCACATTTCTCATTTATTTCAGTATGTTTTTAGCACTCCGTAGGAAAATGGCTATTGTTACTATTTTTCCCTATGTAATTACATCTATATATATCGACAAGGATTTTCATACATTACACTTCAATAACAAATATCCTATTTATAATACTTTTCCTTCTATACCATATACCAGGAGGCATACTTCATTTCTGGCATAGTAAGACTTGTAGAAAACTGAAGCAGAAAGAAGAGGTGAAATGAATGAATGAGGGAGAGAGTGGCACACTATGCTGGCAACTTCAGAAAATATTTTCATGCACCTGAGAGGTGGTTACCATATCCTAGCATCAAGGCAATAATAAGAGAGATACCAGCTGACAGCTCCTCAAAGTTTACATGAGTACTTAGTAATAGATAAATATAGATGCATTACTATAATGATATCTACCTCTCCATATCTATTTCATATTTAAAAGTATTGTAAATAGGATAGTTGTTCTTGAAATGTATGAAAAGCACTAGGATGAAGACTTGGAAACAGTGCACGTTTTTGTTAATTTTGTGAATTCTAGAAGAGTCTGGAAATCCAACAATCAGAAAAATAAAACATCCCACGCAGGTCTCAGAAACCACACCAAATGGGGACTAGTTAAATTCCACAAATTGGTAAGTGCCAAGCTTCAGTAAGAATGAAAAAGCCAAACATGGAGCCTATCAGACAACATTGTAATATGTGGGAAGGAATACATTGCCCAAGAGGTTCAAGAAAAGAGCCTATTCTTGAAGATGACATCTTAAGAAACAGAAGTAAGTTTTAGAAGCCATGTGCTTGGGGTCATGATAAAGGATAAGGAAGGTATGAACTTTGTGACCTTGGGACGGGGAGAGAAAAAAACCAAAGGCAAAGGCAGAGATACAAATGGGGAAAGGAAGGAAATGTCTGGCAGCAGAATAAAAATTCTCATTAGAGGCGATGAAGAATAGATGTTTCACTGAAAAATAAATCAAGGCTTTGTTATGGGAGAAAAATCAGAAGATCCAAAATGCAGAGGGAAGGGATGAAGTTTACATATGTTAAAAAGGACATGTCTTAGGTACGTAGGACATAGAAATAGAGATGCAACCCAAGAATTACATGTGTTCCCTAAGAGTAAACCTAAGCTATAGAAAAGAGAGAATAAAAAAATAAAGATTTTTTGCTCAATTGACTAAAGAATGAGTATGAAGATCAAAATGGATCACACCATCCTGACACAATTAGTAAGAAGAGACTCACGTGTAAAATATGTGCTGGAAAAGTTTTTGAAATTCAAGGACGGTGGGGAGGGTGGAAATCACTGGAAGGTAAAGGCAAAACACAGCACAAAATGAAACAAAGAGACCCCAAGCCTCTTGGAAAGACTCTAAGACGCATCAAAACTGTAGGTGTTGCTGATCAGCCCTTCAGCCAATTGGCCTCCGTGGGCATCAACCAGTTGTGTCCCAGCATCCACCATCTCCATGAGGATCAGCAACAGGAACTTTTGTGTCAGGCAGCAAAGGTTCAGGGAGAGGAGGTGGTACCTTAATGGCAAAAGATGATGGAGGGAAGGAAGAAAATGACAACTGTCAGCCAAGAGTCAAGGGAGCCTGTGCACATGACCATGTGAGAAATGCCTCGAAGACTTCGGAAAGTTTATGTTCCCAAGGCGTAAGTGTCAGGCAGTCAGGAAGGTGCTCCTTGGTGACTGTTATAACTGTATTTGCAACTCAAGTCTATTTTGAGTTAGAATGTGAGCCCTGGAGAGCAGGACCAATGTGATAGTGTCTTCACTTATGCCCCAGGAGCTGGCATGAAAGGTCCTTGTGTAACTGCAAGCATATGACTTTATTCTCATCTCCCAGGGGTTGTTCTGAGAAAGGCTGGGGGTGAGTCTGTACACTGAAGAAGAAAAAAGCCCTTTCCAAAAATTGGCTCCTGCCCAGTCAAGGGGAAAAAAATAATGATTTCACAGTTATTTCCAATCCATACTCAAAGTAAGCAGTTGGCTCTGGTGTCGTATTATCGTCACAACCGTACCCATTTCTTCTACACAAATGCATCCCTGAGTATGACTTAGCAAAAGAAGGAGGAAAATGGAATCCTGTCTCACATTGAGGTCTTTCATCCATTTTGAGTTTATCTTTGTGTGTGGTGTAAGAGATTGGTCGAGTTTCATTCTTCTGTACATAGCTGTCCAATTTCCTAGCACCATTTATTGAAGAGATGGTCTTTTTTCCACTGGACATTTCTTCCTGTTTTGTCAAAGACCATGTGACCATAGAGTTGAGGGTCCACATCTGGGCTCTTTGGTAGTTATTAAGGAGGACACGTATTGCATGGAGCCCTGGGTGTTTTACGTAAACAATGAATCTTGGAACACTACATCAAGAACTAATGATGTACTCTATGGTAACTAGCATAACATAATAAAAGAATAAATAAATAATTTGACAGCTTAATAAAAAAATTAAAAGAAAAAAGAAAAAAAGAAGAAGGAGGAAAATTCTTGCTCCATGATGAGCGGGGAACATTTTGCAGGTTATATTGCCTTTAATAAAATAGTTTTCTTCTTTTATTAAGACTTGTGCTGAACTATCTCTGGGTATTATTGCTTGTCATTGGGAGGTGAGTAAGTGCTTGCAAATGTGTGCTTGCATCCATATTCTCTCTAAGATCCACTCCTAGGAAACCAGAAGGCCACAGGGAAAATGAAAGCATATGTTGACTTTAGCACATGATGCTGGCACAATTGGACATCTGCATACAAAAAATGAACCTAGACACAGGTTCATAAAATTAATTCAAAATAGATTATAGACAAAAGTGTACAACGCAAAACCACAAAATTTCTAGAATAAAATATAGGAGAAATCTAGGTGACCTTGTGTTTGGTAATGAACTTCTAGATAAAACATCTAAAGCATGATCCATAAGAGAAAAAAATAGTAAGTTGGACTTTATTAAGATTAAAATAGTATGCTCTGCAAAAGGTCCTGTTGAGAGAATGAAACAACAGACCCACATTGGGAGAAAATATTTGAAAAAATACATATCCGACAAAGGACTTACAACCAAAATAAACAAAGAAATCTTAAAATTCAACAATAAAGAAACAATTCAATGAAAAAAATGGAGAAAAGATTTGAACAGACACCCCGCCAAAGAAAATATACAGATGGCAAATAAGCATATGAAAAGATACTCCACATCCTATGTCACCAGGAAATACAAATTACAACGACGATGAGACACCACCACATACCTATTAGAATGGCTGAAATCCAAAACCAAAAATGAGAATATCAACTGCTTCATCCTTGCTGGTGGGACTGCAAAAATGGTACAGCCACTTTGGAAGACAGTTTGGGAGTTTCCTACAAAGCTTAACATAGTCTTGTTATGCTCTCCAGTAATCGTGCTCCTTGCCCAACCTATCAAAATTTTATGTCCATACAAAAATTCACATGCAGATTTATGGCATTACATTATTTATAAATCTATATATAAATCTATGGCATTTATAAATCTATATATAAATCTATAGATTGATAGCAACTTTACTCATAGTGACCAAAAACTGAGTGCAACCGAGATGTCCTTCAAAGGGTGAGTAGATAAGCAAACCGTGGTGCATTTATAAAGTGGAATATTGTTCAGCAATGAAAAGAAATGAGGTATCAAGCCACAGAAAGACAGAGACAGATCTTAAATGGATATATGTAAATGAAAGGAGCCAGTCTGGAAAAGGCTGCATACTGTAGGGTTCCAATTAAAAGACATTCTGGGAAAGGTAAAACTATGGAGACGGAAAGATCGGTGGTTGCCAGGGGTTTAGGGATAAAGGAGGAAGGTCAAATAGATGGAGCACAAGGTTTTTTGCTAGGGCAGCAAAACTATTCCACAGGATACTATAATTGTGAATATATGACAGTATGCATTTGTCAAAATCCACTGAGCTTCAGCCCAAAGAGTGAACCTTAATGTATGCAAATTTTAAAAAATCATTTAAGAGGTCAGCAGAATCTCAAGAGGGAATGCAGAATGTGACAAATCAATCTATATTTAAATGTATGAAACAACCTCGCTAAAGGGATGGGGGAGTGCTGACATAAGTACCTTTGGAAATGAGTGGAATCGGTACAACAAAAGGAAAAAGAATTGCAATAAAAGCATTGTCTTTGGTAACATTTCCCACAGGTGTATGTGTTAGCACCTCTGATATGACTATCAATGTGTTGCAATTAAAAAAGTAAATGGGTGGTAGATGGTAGGAGCTGGCTTTCTCACTGTTGAAGTGGGAATTTACGGATAAGTAAGGGCAGAATGATCCATGTGATAATGGATTAGAGTTGAAGACATCAGAGTAACCTCTGTTTAGCTTACTATGGACACAGATGGTTACAGACAGAAACATGTATAGATACATATGCCTATACATAGGTTAATGCACATACATATATTCCTTGTCCTGTCCACTGGGAGGGCCCAGGAACAACAATACCTCAGTAGCAAAAAAGTACTCAGAGGGCTCAGATGCTGGTTTCTAATATCCTTCTTCAATAGAAGAAAGCAGGCCAGCATGCTGGGCAGGAAATACAAAAGATGAGCCTGGAGCGTCTTATAATACCAGAAAGTAAGGAAGTGCTCAAAACACAGGAGCCAAGAGCTCCCAGTGGCCAAGGCTGCAACCATCTGAGCAACACAACAAAGCTGTATTGAGTTATTACCCAAAATATAAAATAAACATCCATGAGTCCANTACCCAAAATATAAAATAAACATCCGTGAGTCCATATGTATGTAAACTCATGGTTGAATAAAGACAAAATCTCCCCTACAGAATTCCAGATAATTTATGTTCATACTCTGCCCTTATGGAGACTGAGATGGAGCATGACTCCTCATTTCCTATGTGTAGTCTGAGCATAGCAGCTTTCTTCCAAAAAATACAGAATGCAATCCAGTAATTCTATTACTGGATATTCATACAAAGAAAGTGAAAACATGAATTCAAAGAGATATATGCACCCTGATATTTATTGTAGCATTATTTACAAGAGCCAAGACATGGAAGTAACTTAGGTATCCATCAGTAGATGCATGGATAAAGATGTGGACCACACACACACACACACATTTATATATAAATAGTGGAATATTACTCAGCCATGAAAAAGAATGCGCTCTTACCATTTGTGATAACATGGATGGACCTAAAGGGTATTATGCTAAGTGAAATAAGTCAGACAGAGAAAGCCAAATATGACATAATTTCACATATATGAGGAATCTAAAAAACAAAGCAGAAGAACAAATAAACAAAAACCAGAAACAGGGGTGATGGGGAGGGGATGGGCAAAAGAAGTGAAGAGAATTAAGAGGTACAAACTTCCAGTTGTAAAATAAATAAGTCATGGGATGAAAAGTACAGCGTGGAGAATATAGTTAATATTGTGATAATGTTATATGGTGACAGATGGTAACTCTAATTAACTGTGTTGAGCATTGTGCTCAACAATTGCTGTCGAGCTGCTATGTTGNGCGTGGAGAATATAGTTAATATTGTGATAATGTTATATGGTGACAGATGGTAACTCTAATTAGCTGTGTTGAGCATTGTGCTCAACAATTGCTTGAGAATTGTTGAGCTGCTATGTTATATACCTTAAACTAATATTAACATTGTATGTCAACTGTACTTCAATAAAAAATTAAAGAGTATAGTGTGGAAAGAGGGAAAATTAGTAACTTTACAGTGGAGAATCTTGACAAACACCTCAGCTAGGTGGTCAAGGTCAACATGGACAGTGATAAGTCATGTTTATAGTATGTACCTTTGATACGATGTGATAAAAATGGCACTTCACCTCTGTGGTCTTCTTCCCCAAAACCCATGACCCCGGTCTAATCGTAGGAAGAACATTAGACAAATGCCAGTGGAGGGACATTTGAAACACCTGATCAATACACCTCAAAACTGTGAAGGTCATAAAAAATAAAGGTCAAAAAAAATAAAGTCTGAGAAACTGTAACAACTAGCAGGTGCCTAAGGACACATGACAACTAAATGTAATACCACATTCTGGATGAGGTCCTGGAAGAAAAAAAGGACATTAAATAAAAACCTAAGGAAATTTGAATAAAGTCTGGACCTTGGTTAATCATAGTATGTCAATAACGATTCATTAAATGTAACATACCATCCTCATGGGGAAATGACTGTAGAAAAATTGAGTAGATAGTAGAAAATTGAGTGTTAGATATATGGGAACTCTGCATTATCTTCTCAATTTTTCTATAAATCTAAAAGTGTTCCAAAAAATAAAGTTGATTTTTAAAAATGTTTAACCCCTCATATTGTCTTCCCAGGTGATGTGTCTTGCCACACAGTCATAGGCATCCTCCTGGCCCATCCAAACCTGAAGCTTAGGACTGACAAAGTGGGACTCCTCCTTGTTTATGCAGCTCTTTTAGGAGTCCTGGAATCTGCCCTTACTGTTTGACCACCTTTCAGTTCTATGCTGAGTCTATGCTTTACCCTCCAATGAGGTGTGACCCAGAGGTCTACACACATCCTCTGTTCTGGGGACATCTCGGTGTGCCCCTATGGCAAACAGATTAACTCCTCATTTAACTCTCTCCCCCACGGTGACTGAGTGAGTTTCAGGGGAACGACCTGGCTGCCTTCTCCACACATTTAACTAGACCAAAGGCAGCATCCTAGGGCAGGTGCCCTGTCCAGTGGGCTCCCAGAGTTTCCATGAAGAGGTAAGGCAGGAGCCTCTGTCCCCTGGTACTGAGAGAGAAAAAGAGAAAAGCAGAATATCACTCTTAGTTCTCCTGCTTCCTTCTTGTCATTTGTCCTTCTTCTCCCTACAACCCATGACCAGAAAAGGGAGGGAATTTCCCTTTACTTCTCCCGTGTCATACGCTCCTTCTTCCTTCCTGCAGCTTCACCATTGAGCCTGAAATGTGGTCAGAGGTATGTATCTTCTTCACACCGGGAGAAGAAGTCAAAGGTCTCAGTCTCCCCTGTAGCCTTTAACTGTACAAAGTTTCTGTCCATGAAGCTTGGCTTTGAAGCCTAGCGCCTTCCTAAAAAGTCAAATATCAGTCATCCAGCCCTGGGGTAAGAAGTGTCTTCGCCTGGGTTCAACCTTCACATCGACACGCAATGGTGTAATATTTGCCAAAATATTATTCCTATTACCTACTGCCAGTATTGAGTTCTAGGGACTGTCCCTGTGTGGGGAGGGAAGTCAGGGGGAGACAGGTCCTCTAGTAGAGGTTGGGTTGGTTTTTAGGGATTTGTTTTGTTTCGTTTTGTTTTGAGAGGGAGAGAAAGAGAGAGGTGGGGGGGGGTTGCTGAGGGAGAAGAAGAGAGAGAATCTTAAGCAGGCTCCACACCCGGAGTGTAGCCTGAAGTAGGAATTCGATCTGACAACACTGAGATCATGACTTGAACCAAAATCAAGAGGCAGATGCGTAACCAGCTGAGCTACCCAGCTGCCCCGAGATTGGGTTTTCTAAAGAAAGATGGAGATAGGGCGCCTGGGTGGCTCAGTGGGTTAAAGCCGCTGCCTTCGGCTCAGGTCATGATCTCAGGGTCCTGGGATCGAGGCCCGCATCGGGCTCCCTGCTCAGCGGGGAGCCTGCTTCCCCCTCTCTCTCTCTGCCTGCCTCTCTGCCTACTTGTAATCTCTCTCTCTGTGTCAAATGAATAAATAAAATCTTTAAAAAAAAAAAAAAAAAAAAGAAAGAAAGATGGAGATAGGCCCTGGGAAGGGCTGAAGAGCAAAGCACCAGCTCTGAGAAATGAGAGGGCAGGGCTGCCCCTGACGCCAGGCAACATGGCTAAGAAGCTGCACCAGATTGAGGCCCAGAGGGATGTTCACCTGGGGCAGGGGTGGGGGGTGCTGAGGATAGAATTCAAGGGGTCCATGAATTTGCATGGGAAAGAATATATCTTTATTTTCATTAACCTGTAAATGGAACCCAGCGTTTTCTCTGACTATAAACACAAGCCACAAAGTGCAGTGGAATGAACAGTACTCTGACCTTGCCACTCATTTGCCTACAAGGTTAGAGTTGTGACTAATCCATAATGTTGTTTACACTTACAACTGTGATACTTCAAAACGAGGATAGTTTTTACTCACGCTGCTAGCTTATTATTTAATGCACCAACAAGGGAGCCCATATATTATTATATCACACATTTGTTTTGCTTAATATTTTGATAGGATACTTAAATATAATTGATTTCCTTTGTTGTTGCTTCAATTATTCTATTTCAAGCATTTAAAAACATAACTCACAGGCTTCACCAGACTGCCAAAGGGATCCATACATAAAAAGATCCCTTTAAAACATATTTTTTTCTATTTTGGGGGGGACTCTAGGAAGATTTATTTGCAGACTGCAATTTCCCCCCCTAAATTGAAATTCTCTGATTACTCCTAAGCATTCGGTAAAACCTATGATTGATATCCATCTGCTGTGTGTGCTGGGATTTGAGAGAGAGTACAATGAAGGAAATCACCCTCTTGCATCAGCACCCTTGCCCCAGAGGCTGGTGGTGACTCCTCACACTGGGGTGTGAACCCCCGGAGAAGCTGCACGGGGCTGAAATGGTGCTCAGCCTGTGGATGGGAGCAGGTAACAAGAATGAGGGGCAAGGTGGCTTAACTCAGGAACAGACCTGAAGCCCACCTGTTTCCCCCAAGGACAATATGAGAAAATTACCCTGGAAAGCGAGCGAGGCAGACATTTGGCCAACAGGAGCACAGAGGAACCAGTTACTGCACTCCCTTAAGTACGTCTCATCAAAGGCCTGTGGGAACAGGAGCCAATTAATTATTCTCTCCAAGCGCCCCCCCTGGAGTTGTGGAGGGCACCACTCGCATAATGATATGTCGGGGACCCCCCCCCGTCCCTCTCTCTCCTGGAATACGCTTGTTACCACTTCTCCTGAAAACTGTCTTAGTTGCTGTCTCTGCCCATATGGTATGTACCACGTGGGGATAACTTAAAGACACTAACACTTTTCTGACATAATGTTCGAAATTATGCACAGGATTCTCAGAGCACTGGGAATGCCCCTTACCTTGACTCCCCCCAGCACCCGGTTCTCCTATGGCCCCTAGGAGCAGAGGAGCATCCCTGGGATGAGGGGGCAGAAGGATCCAGGATCCATGAAGAAAAGCTATGGTAGCTTTACCATGTGAGACCCAAATTCTTTGAACTTCCTCCCACTGATATGAGCTATCTATGCCTCCACTTCCTGAATCTAGGAGGGTTTAGTCTGCTTCGATCACTAAAATATGCCAGAAGGGATTTTTTACAAGGCAAAGTCATAAAAGGCCAACCAGGTCCTAGCCGGTCCTCTAGAAGGCTTGTCCCTAGATGCTCATCTTCAAACCCAGATGCCATGCCGTGAGCAGCCCGAGTCCCATGGAGGGAGTCTCATGCTTCCAGGTGAGCCAGTCCTTTAGCCTTCTCAGCCCAGGCACCAAACATAAGAAGAGTAACCAAATGATTTCAGGCCCCAGCCTATCTGAATCTTTCCAACAGAAGCATCGGACATGATGGAGCAGGGATGAGCTATCCCCACAGAATTCCTGACCCACAGACTCCATGAGCATAAGATGTTTTCGGTTTATGACCCCACTGAGTTTGGAAAGGTTTATTACAAAGCCAACAGTAGCCAGGCTAAGGAGGGATAAGAGGTCCAGTAGGAAGAGGCTCCAACCATGGCCACATGTGGACCACAGGTGGAGAGCTGGATCTGGCTCCAGAGGCAGAGATCAGAGGAGAGGCAGCAGATGGGACAGACTGAAGGGTGTGTGTCTCAGTGATGCACTCTGTGATGGGCACTCAAGACTGACTGATCCTGAGGCGAAGTGCTGTTTCTGTGCAGCCTTCTGCAAGCAGCAAGGCTCTAAAGACATGCACTCCCCAGCCCTCCCCTTCTCTGCCCCACTTTCTCCATAGGAACCAATTGCTCAAATAAAAATTTGATACAAACACCAGGTGTGTGCTGGATGTATTTGGTCGGTCCCAACAATCCTGAATTTTTCCTACAAGGGCTTTTAATAGATCATTATGGGGTCATGGTCCAAAACAGCCCTCCTGCAAGCAAGAAGCCTTTGGATGTTTTTGTCTTAAAAACCAGCACTCTGCACCATAATATATCCACTTTTTGTTTTACTACTAAACTGTCTTAGATTACCAGCCAGGAGGTGAAAAGGACATTGCATGAATGTTTGTTGTGTTTATCCTAGACGCCAGTATGCCCTGGTCTACTGCTGCATCCTGATGCAAGGCCCAGAAGGATCAATGTACAGACTCCTGATGCCCAAAGAGCTTCCAAAGAAATCAAATTCCTAGGGGCTAATTGGCTTATTGAGCATGGAGTGACTGTAAAGGATGCTTATTAATGTCAACGTTGGGGTTTTTAAATATTTTTATTTTTTTAATGTTGGTATTTTTAAAGATTTTATTTGTTTATTTGAGAGAAAGAGAGCAGAGGAGCAGGAGGGGCAGAGGGACAAGCAGACTCCCCACTAAGTGAGGAGCCCAACACAGGGCTCAATCCTAAGACCCCGAGACTGTGACCTGAGCTGAAGTCACACACTTAACCGACTGAGCTACCCAGGCACCCTTATTAATGTCAACGTCAATCATAGATTTGTGGCATGTTTTCTTAGAAGACTCACACAGAAAATGAATGGATCCTTAGTGAAAGGAGGATTTCAGGGAAAACTCCAAGCAGGTGAAAGAATGATCAAAACGTCTTAGCTAAGATCATTTGTAATATTTTCTGTGCAGTCTGGAATAGACACTTGGTGCATATAGAAATTTTTTCTCCATGAAGACTGTGCTCTTGACCCTATACCCTCCCACTTCCTAAGGGACGCTACTCCATTAATTGTCACCTTCAAGTCCTTCTCCTCTATTGTCACCATCCCCTCCACTCCAGTGCCCCCTGTCCTTGGAGGCCCTTCTATTAGGCAAATTGGTACAATTCTGGAGAGCGATTTGGCAAATCCAGTGAAAGAAAAAGTGTGTATACTTTCTGACCTAGAAATTTCACTTCTAGAAAATTTATATTTAGATATACTTGCACTAGTTCATAAGGATAAATATACAAAGATGCTCATTGCAGCACTGCTAGTGGGAGCAAAAATAGAGCAGCCTAAACAGCCATCAATAGGGTACCAGTTAAATGAATCACAGTACAATAGAAAAGGATGTTGGCAATAAATTGTTAAGTGAAAAAAATACTTGAGGAGCAATGTGACTACTAATAACAACAAGTAGCATATTTGGATGGCTATATTTCACTTATTCTATGTATATTGTACAACTGCAAGGGGTGCCACTCACATCATATTCTTGTTTTGCAAGTGATGTTATACCTTGGAGTTGTACCACTACCTACATGTGTGTATGCATGTGTGTGTGCATGTGACATGCTCTTAGGCATGCCCTGTGCATGAATTTATCCTAACACATAAACTCCACGGTGAGTATTAAACCATCTTTTCCATGAGCCCATAAGCTGAATGAGGAAAAAGATGATTCATCTTACCCCAGCACCCAACACAGAGCCTAGCACACCAATTTATGGTGTGTAAATGAATATCGGTGTGAACATTCACTGGGCCCAGGGTATACCAGTTACTTGACATTTGCATTGATCTAAGAACCAAGCATATCCTAAGAAGAGGAAACAAACATGTAGTACATGATTTCTAGGCTTTTACACACACACATTTATTCACACTCAGTGTTCCAAGCTCAAACTGTTTGGAAAAGCTGAGTTGAGCAAAGATAAACCATGTTCTTTGCTGTAGGGCATCTCTAAGATTTTACTATGCATTGATAGTCTCCGAGAGGTAGAAAAACCATGGAGCATCATCTGAATTTTACTTACCATGAAGTACTTTTAGAGCAATACTTATTTACATGATGTTCAGAGGATCATCAATTTGTTATGTGTTGCATTAGAAGAATCATCATAAGTAAAGAGATTCTGGATGAAAGAGGATTCCCAAGATAGGGTCAGACAGTCTCCTGGAGAATGAGTGATGTAAGATTCTTAGCTAAGATCATCTGATACCCCAACTGGATGGCTGGGACTGGAGGGAAGAGAGGAGAAAAGATGTGGCCAGTGTAACAAGGGAGAGCAAACACGCTTATTGATGTGGCAACGTGGCAGCAGGGACCCTCCCAACTGGGGCATCTGGGGACCTGGCAGGGCTACCAGTGAACATCCCAGAGAAAAGGGTATTGGTGGCAGCAGATTTCTGGGCTCTATTTGAAAAGTTCTTGATTTATTGGGCAGAGCTCACAAACATAGAGTTTGTAAACTCTCCCAGTAAATTTGATGAGCTAAATTTTGAACTGGCCTGCATCTTGGCATTACTCCTTCTCCTCTAACACTATCCTGTCTTCCAGCCAGAATATGATCAGTGCACTGACAGGGATAGAGGCCAGATCACAGTGAGTGAGGTGTGAAAAGTAAAAGAAAAGTGGAGAATTAACACAAGCATAGGAAATTTTTTCAAGAAGTTTCATTGAGGAAAATTATAACATATCAGCTTTTTAAAAAGATAAGTGACAAGAGAACAGATGTTCATGATTAGTAGAAGAAAGAGATTGAAGAATACTAGAAGAGGTAAAATTGATGGAATAAGATTCCTGAGAGAGGATAGAAGGAAATAGATGTCTATGCACACAGGGCAGGTGGTCCTTGGACTGGTAGAGGGGCCCCTCTTCCACTATGATGGGCAGGAAGGGAGAAAATGAATATGAATGCAGAAAAGGTGACAGAAGAGTGGGCAGGAGGTTGAAGAAGTTTCTTCCTGGGAGCTTTGTTTTATTTGCGAAGGAGGAAGCGACATTGTTTTGAGAAGAGTGGATAGGGGTTGAAACAGTCGTGGTGGGGAATGGGGAGGGGACCTGACCACTGGAAGAACCCCTGAGCCACACGAGGACCCACTGGGGTTGAAGGTTGTGAGTATGTAAGGTCACCCATCCAGGCCCCATATCCATGTAGGATTTTCTCCCAGAGGGCTCCACACCCTGAAGTAGCAATAGCAATAGTAAAAAGCTATAAAGCAGGTTGTCAAAGAGAGGAGTACTCCGTGTGAGCTCTCAAAGATGAGGTGTTCCTGAAGGTGGTAAGATGATGGCTGAGGCCATGGGAGTGAAGGCTGAGAGGGAGGAAAGTCACTGGAGTTGAAGTGGAGGCAACATGAGGTGAAAATATTGGCTGGTAATCCAAGGGTCATTCTAGTTTCCTCATATGACATCAAGACTCAGGACAGATATAAGACTCAACAAGCTGCTAACAAGCTACTAAGGAATTTAAGAGTCGTGGTGATCATCAGAAGTAAAGCATGTGATGGCAACTAGGAGAGACTGGGGGTGAGATTTTTACACAGCTCTTAAGGGTTTGAGATATGGAGGTCTCCCAACAGCCTCTTCAGGGGTAACACATCACTGTTCATCTCACAGGTCCTGGAGGACCTCCCCATTCTCCCAAGTGTACACACACACACACACACACACACACACACCTTGTTCCAATGAGAATAGGTCCTCTTCTCTGTTTTAAGTACTGAGATTGCCCATAAGACTTATTTTAGAAAGATTTTTGTAAGCAAAAAAACATCACCGCTGATGAGACCCAACCCTCCCCAATCCCACAATGAGCCCAAGACCATGCAGTAAGTTGATGGAGTTGCCCACAGCTGCATCCCACTAGGGTACCATAGGATATGCACTCTCCCCTAAAGCACCCCTGGAGCTACTGCTTGGTGATGAGGCATCCTTGTTAGGGCTGATGAGTTGAGTTTTGTTGAGATCTGGCAGAGCCTGGAACTCAGGGGAGGGAGGAGCAGAGACCATAGAGGGGCCATGGAATTCCCTGGACACCTGTAAGGGACAGGGCAGAGAGGATGAGGAGGAAAATGAGGATGGGCAGGCTGGGAGGTGAGGGGACTCCAGTCAATTCCAGCCCAGCTAGGGAACCCAGCTTAGTAACCAGGCAATAGAGGTTGAGTTCCTTCTGCCTCTCACTGTGAAGGACCTTAAATCATGGAGGAGTTTATGGGTCCTGTTTATGTAGAGACTCTTTTTATAAGCTATTCAAAGCAAGGGTGGGAGGGAGAAATAAGGAAAGAAAATTCCCTTTGAATTTCCATTGCTTTCAGAGTCAGCAATTTAATGAGTCATGCATTCTGAATCCTTGCTTTGTCTACACGTTTTCATTTCAAAATACTAAAAACACTTTGTTTGGAACATGGGCTATTTTTAGTTCATATATAAAGAGTGCACATCCATTTCTCCCCATATTAGAAAAGCTTCCTTCAGATTGGGTTGGGGCAGCACCACAGTGGTAGGGTTGTTTACTTAACTGCCATTTGTTGAAGCCACCTGGCCATCTCTCTATTCCTGGGGACTCCCTTCCAGCTGGCCTCTGGGCACTACTGACTATCCATGAGTCAGCTCTAGACCTGGTCCAAAGACCCAGATCCAATAGTCTGGACAAAAGGGGAAGAACATCTCCTCAGTCTTCCAGGCTGAGGGGTAAGCACCTTGGCTAGAGGCAAGTCAGATCTTCATGACTTATGCCCTTGCAAGACTCAAAGAAATGAAGTAGAAGCGAAGGAGGCCCCCATCTATAGGTCATGTTCTTCAGGTTGTCAAGAGAAAGTCTACCTACACCTTAACAAAGATAGGAATAGATAGTCTGTGGAATTCTTTTGTAAATTTCAGGAGGAGATCTGGGAGAAAGACTGGGAGGTATAAAGGGGGTACCCTACTTCCCCAGTCCCTGCCCTCTACATAGGATGTCTTTCCATACTGCACTTGGTGCTGCTAGCCAGCTTTATCTACCTCATTGCTTTTGTTCCAGTAGTGAATTCTCTCCTCTAGGAACCACCTTCTTTTAAATGCTCCAGGTTTAAAAAATCAAACAAGTAAGTAAATAAATAAATAAATAAATAAGTGCTCCGGCTTAGAGCATTAATAGCAAACACCTTACCACTTAATGGGTAGCCAGCCAACTTCGAGAATGATATGCAAAAACCAATATCTCAAGGAGCTGTGTTGACAAAGTACCTACTTCTCTGGTCATTGCTTTGTTCTTCTATTCATGTATTTATAGTGAAGGCAGCCATGTTCATACCCTCTGACTCTCCTCCCCTGGACTGTTGTCTTGATCAGGAGTGTACAGCAATGAACGTATGCCCAGGGAGTTTGGAATGGAGACCATACTGACTCTCAATTGAGGCTGGTGGCCAAAATTGGCAGTTATCTGGCAATGATAATTTTCATATGGACAGTGAAACTGGAGACATGTAGACAGGCAGATAGAAGTAGCTTTCTTGGGTTTTCTGTATCACCCTAGAACTTCATTCCAGCTACCTTTGAGGTCTTGGATTCTATGAGGCAACCCCTCCATCCCAACCCCTGTCTGAAATCTTCCAAACATTTCCTCTTTTCATTTAGGAGAACTCTACCTGATTTCTATTATTTGCATCCAAAATGGTACCAGGAGGTGTGAGAACGACCAGGGGCAGGTAGATGGAACACATCAAGGAGATCCCTCCCTACTTTATAATTTTGCCTACTCTTCCTGTATCAGGTATAACCACATGGGCCACCACCCAGCATGCTTCAGGGTCTGAGGAGGCCCCTGATACTTTGTAGGCTAGCCCCAATACTGTACTCTCTGGGGCACCTGGGTGGCTCAGTGGGTTAAAGCCTCTGCTTTCGGCTCAGGTCATGATCTCAGGGTCCTGGGGTCGAGGCCCGCATCGGGCTCTCTGCTCAGCGGGGAGCCTGCTTCCTCCTCTCTCTCTGTCTGCCTCTCTGCCTACTTGTGATCTGATCTCTCTCTCTGTGTCAAATAAATAAAGAAAATCTTTTAAAAAAAAATACTGTGCTCTCTGAAGGAAGTTCCTAGCCAAGGAACAAAGGGCAGGGAGACAATGTGCCCTGCAAGTCATTGTTCTGTGGACTGCTGTGAGAACATGCTCCCGTGGGCTATTCTCCTTTCCCCTCCACGCCCAGCCTTGGTGCGGAGACCTTGACAATGGAACCCACTCCCATGGCTCCACCTCATCCTTCTTTTTAGCAGTCTCGCTCTGCCCATTGCATAAGGAAATCTCTGATAGATGAATGGGTGTGCCCCCAAGGAAGGAGTAAGCAAATGTGTGTTTGTGGTGGGTGTCAGGTGTAAATGCATGATGGGAACAATCCCAAAGCCATAGAAACCCTTAGCCTGGGGTCCAAAAAGAATTAATGCCAACCCCCAGGGAGACGGCATGGGAGAAGGAGATTTGCTCTACCTGGGCTCCTGCTGCCCCTGGAGACAGGTGACACTAAACTGTCTAATTCATGCCCATCACAAGTCTGGCCCAAAAATTCTAAATCCCAAAGCTACAGGAACAAATAAGGAAATATATTTTTTTAAATGTCAGAATATGTTGAGCAAAGAGAGTCTTTCTGACTCCATCAGACTTCTTCATTATTTCCTGTATGATACCTTCATATCCATTAGGGTAGACGATTGTCCTTTCCCTCTGTAACATCAGCCACATTTGCTATTTGCCACAGCCCACACAGGACATGCAGAAGTGTTCCTCTGCCCCAGTCCTGACCTCCTTCCCTCAATATGCCCCCCACTTTCTCAGGGCAAGCACCCAGGATTCTATCACTTATCCCGGTCTGAGCAAAGGCCAACCAGGAAATTCACGCTTGGACTGGACCATTCCTCCTCTTGGGCTCCTCTCCTGGAAGGGGTAAGCTGGGATGGGGGAGGCCCAGCCCAGATCATCCTCCCACACCTGGCCAACCCTCCTGAGCCAACTCTCCAAGCCTGCCCTTCAGCATGACATGCCCTTGGCCAAGGGTCTTGTCAGCTCCTAGCTTTGATTTCCCAAACAATGAGTTGTGTTGGGGAAGGTTCTGATAGCATTCTGTGGGGGGCCCTGGAGTCTAGCCCCCAGCCCCTGGGAGAAATTACTGAAAATCAGGAGCAATATTCCCACTTCCTTTTTATCCCCTGCAGCCCAAGCATAAACTCAGGTCCCCCACCATAGACACTTTTGACCCCTTCTGGCTGCTGGTAACAGAGAGGGCTGGAGAGCCCATTCCAAAGAGCCTTAGGGAGACCATTTCAGAACATATCTGATTATACGACTCACCACAGACCAACTCATCAACGCCAGCATCACAGACATCAAAACTCCCCTCCCTACAAAACCACCTAGAGTTGAAATTCCTCTTGAGTTTTTACATCCTTGAATGTCTCCAAGAAAAAGAAAGAGAGCAGAATTGAACCCCGGGAAGCCTGTGGCTTGGAGCACATCAAGCCCCGCCCCTTGAACTGACCTCCTCACCTGTAAGTGGAGGGCCAGGTGTAAGCACTGGAGAGGCCAGTGGTTACAAATGTAAGTTTTGGATTCAGAGACATTTGGGTAGGAGTCCTGGATGTACCTTTGTCTGTGTCATCTGGAGCAAGTTGTTGAATGTCTGTCTTTTCTCCTGTAAAAACGGGGTTAATAATCCTCCTCTGGAGTTATCATGAGGATTCATTGAGATTGTCTTTGCCAAGCTTCTGCTCCCACACCGCCACATGGTACGCACTCTAAAAATGATATCTGTTGCTGTTTTTCCTATCAAGCACCCCCTAACCTAATCAGCCCCTGATAAGGTCAGGTTTCAAACCCATCCCCTTGCCCCAGCCACACGTCTCAGATACAGTCAATGGAAACCTGTCGGGCTCAAGACGTGGAGTACAATCTCTGTACCCAGCTGGGACACCCATCCTCTCACGACCCCTCCCAGGTATCCTGTCCATGGGGCCTCCTCTCCCCACCCACACTCGGACGCTCAGCAGCAAAGGCTCCCGGCCCCCGCACCACCCCCTACCTGAGGGCTGAAAACAATCAAGTCCTGAGCAAACACTTGAGAAAGCGCTTTCTCCGGGGGGTTTGGGGGGAGAAGACTTGCCAAGTGGGGAAGTCGGGGGCCTGGCTCCTCGGCGGCTCCTCTCCCCCTCCAGGGGCTCCTCTGCCCCCCTTTTCCTCATTCTCAGGCTTCCCCTCTCCAGGTTGCTCGGGCAGCCGCATCGGAGGTCCAGAGCGATGTTCTCAGAGAGATTTGTGAGCACATCAAGGGAACGTCAGCGGAGACACACACTCTGCAAGGAGTTGACAGAAACTTAATGCCTGCACGGTGCTGGTTGGTTATTTACTCAAAGTCAGTTGCCTAAATAATTTACACCCTCCCTTCTGTGTTTAAACAGGACAATGGTGGAAGCATGATCCTGGCACAAGAAAAATAATTACAGTTGTGACAGATGTTTAGTTATGAATAAGGACTCAATGTCACCAGAGGGTATTACACAACAAACCAATAATGTGTTTTTGGAACCAACCTTAATATTTACAGGTACTTCTCCGTTCACACTCCCGTGGGCTCTACTGTAATAGAAGCTATGTGGAGAGAGCTATAGAGCAACCAACATGATTGCAACTTGCAAGAAAGCCCAGCACCTTGCCAAGCATGATTTGTTGCCTCGCTGTTGACATCAGCAGAGCCACAGAAACAAAGTGGAGCCAGAGTCTGAAATAGCCATCCCAAGGAGAGGACTCTTACCAAGTCTCTTAAGCTTGTGACGCTGCTCACAATCCCAGGGCAATGTCATCCTATCTTCCTTGGACAAAACAAAGAGCATCCAAGATTAGTATCCTTTTACCAGCTCCCGTCAGGCTTGCTTCCCACATGTACGGAGCCTCTGGATTCCCGCCTTCATGTCCTCATCTCTCTTCTTTCTCCAACACCTGGTTAACCCCTACTTGTCCTTTACAACTAGGATCAAGTGAAGGCACCTGGGTGGATTAAGGCACTCCCTCGGCTGTGCCTACTTCTGCTGTTATCCAAAATTTCCCCCCTCTTTCCTGGCAACGCTGCATTGAGAAAATCTCCAGGCAGGGAGTCATTCAGATGTACATTGTGTCCTGTGGGCCCATGCAGGGACAACCTTAAAATAATTGGTGTGCAATAAACACTTACTGAACTAACATTTAATCGATATTGGCTCTCTTTGGTTCCATACTGAAGTTCAAAGGAAAATAAAACAAAGAGTCTCGAGAGATGCGAAGTACAGAGATTTTAACTGGGAGAGTCTTGGTGATGAACCAAGCGAGCTCTGGTCACCTTGTGTCAAGTCCTTGTCTGAGAGAGCTGGCCCGTGGGGATGTCTGCACAGTGCCCTGGGCTCTGGTCTCTCCTGGCAGCGGAGAGATGTGTCTCCATTCCTCATTCTCAGCCCCTGTACAGCGCCTCCTGGGGACAGGCTCCCTGCTCTACCAGCAGCCTTCTGATTCTGATGAGAGGTTTTTTCCATGTCTGGGAGGCATTCCTCTGCAGGAGCCAGCCCAGAGGGGATAAGGCTCAGAAAATGCCTTTAAGAAGCACAAAGCCTTGAAGAGGTGTGAACGTTATCACTGTTGTAAATGGTGGTTATAAATCTGTTGCATGGCAGGGACTGAATGTCAGCCCCATCCCAGCTCAATGAGACAGGCTCTGCCCTATGCATAAGGTATGTCAGTTCCTAGAATGATGAATGACAGATATAAATTGACTATGTGCTTGTAACTTCCACCGTGACCAGAAACCCGCATAATCTAGGTCAGGCCTGGGCCAGATGGTCTCTGGATGATCCTGACTACAAGATCTTTGGTTCTCTGAGGGTTGTGGCATGACTTGGACTCTTCCCCTCAAATTGGGGCTGGAAATTCCCATGGGGGGGCCACAGAGACCCCTATAAAGAGACACCCTATAAAGCCTATAAAGAGAAAAGTCCCTAAAGCCAGAAGATTTGTCTCACCAAACAAAATAGGTAAGAACATCCATGCAACACTACTTTCTTCAGATACAGTCCCCACAACACAACTCATCTCCAGGCACACACACACATACACACACACACACACACACGTACTGTTACACACATGCTCACATCCTCACCCACTGGTCTTCAAACACAGCCTGTATGTGATCTCAGACCCACATTCAGCCACATTCAGATGTGGCTCATCCCGCAGCCACACAGCTGCACCCATGTCCCTATCAACACAAGCACCCAGAGGCACCGTCACACACACACACACACACACACACACACACAACTCAGGTTCGCTAGAGCACCCGCTTATCCACACAAGCTGCACACAAGTCTAAACTCTTTTAGTCGTCTTCAGTTATCCTGTTAAGTTAAAAAGGAAAAACAAGTGTCCCGTGTCATTACGGTTGAAATGCAAAAGAGAAGTGACCTTCTATTTTAGTTGCCATGAAAGGCTTAGCACCATCAAAGTCGTGATTGGTAGCCAACACTGATTTCGAAAGAGAGCAATCACCTCCCCACATACAAGAACTGCTGAATGTGTTGAGTCACCTGCCTCATCAGTCCCCTCCAGGAAGACCAGACACCAGGGCAGGGACACCCTCCAGTGCTAGTCCGGCTGCCAAGACAGCCAATAGGACTTGCCAGGAGCTCTCAGCAGAGGATGTCCAAGCTGATGGTCACAAGGGCATTAGAACCCAATCCACTTAATTACTTGGAACTTGCTTATAGCTCAACGCACTGGGGGTGGCAGCTCCCCATAAGGAACAATTGCTCCTGCTGCTCAGTTGGCCTCTGGTGGCCTTCACTGCGGCACTCACGATGTGCCAGAGAAACACAAAGCCAGGGGCTGGTCCCTCAGCCAGAAAGGGACTTGGTTGGTCCAGCCAGAAGCCATCTCACCAGAATGCTCCTCTCCAGGTCATAGCTGGCCTGACGCACAATGAGAGACACCAAGCGACCCTCCGCAGGCTGGGACTGATGGCCCATGGCCAACTCATGAGACACTCTAAGTTGGCGTCTGCATAGAAGATGGACCTGCGTCTTCCCATTTCACTAGGAGCTTCTCGAAGACAAGAGCCATGCTGCGTGCACCTCCCAAGTCCCCAGTGGCCTTAGGCACCTTGGGACCCACAGTAAATACCTACTGAAAATAACTCTTTGTTCCCAAATTAACTGCTTACCTCATTTCCTCATGAGAATCCTAAGGGCAATTAATTTCTAGAATGTCTCCTTCATGCTATTTGCCAGTTATCTTTATTATCATCTGAAAGGTCAGCCAGGAGCTGATTTTTGAGCCCAAGTTTTGAAGTTAGAGCTTTGGGCTAATTCCTGGGCCCACATTAGTGTCCTCTTCAGCTTTTCACTTCACACATGACCTAACCACTTCCTTTACACCTAAACTGTTCCTTGAGCCCTGGCCACTCACTATGAGGCACTCTGGGCCACTCCAGGGCTCCATCTGCTCCATCTCTTTATATGGACAGATTGGGGGAGTGATGTGTTTCAGAACATGGCTAATTAAAATAATCCAACCATGCAGTTCAAATCCTGGCTTTGCCATTTATGGGCTGCGCGGCTACGGACAAGTTTCCTGACCTCTCCGTGCTTCGCTTCCCTCATCTGCAGAATGGACCTCATAATAATAGCACCTACTTTTTAGGATTATTGTAAAGTTCCTGCCACAGAGTAAGTACAATGTATGCTAGCTATCACGATTAATTCCTTCTTTTCGCACCTAACAGGCAGTGGCTGAACACCCACTCTGTTCAGATGGGTGTTGGGCTGAACCCACAGTGGGACAGGGGTAGGGGTGGCACAGAAGTGAATGCACCACAAGATACAGTCCCACAGAACCCAGAGTCAAGATGAGGACACAGACACAAAGCACAGGTCAAAGAAGGAGGTTGCTTTTGCTCCTTCAGTGCAAAGAGTCAGTTTGTCCTAGAGAGAATCTGGGAGGGGAGGTTTGGATTCTGCCCTCCAGTCCCACCGTTTAACATAATGGGTCCCTGTGCCTTCCTCTGAGGAAGGGAGACATAGGGATGCAGTCTGCATGAATTGGCCACCTTGTCATTACAGCATCTATGTCTCCTAGTATCTATTTGGGTACATGGGTCACAGGCAAACTGAGTCCTTCATGGATTTTGGTCCCTTTTGGAGTATCTAAAATCACAATACCTGTGGGAGTCAAGTATGGCTGAAAATTGAATGTTTATGATTAGAGTGTACAAGCCTGCATCTTTTGGGCATAAATAATTCATATGTATGGGGTGAATTGTTCTACTTAGTTTCTAGGAACCCCAAATACTTCCCAGACTGATTATTTAGTCTAAGACCCACTTCAAATGTCCACCAAGAATGCTCCCACCATTCTGACCACCTCAGGCATCAAGTTAGAGTCTTTTGTGTCTTGTAGCCCCTGCTATATTTTACCGTTGTCAACAGGCAGATTATAATCATAACTGTATGCTCTTCTATGTCTCAAAAGGGTTTTGCATGTGGGTCTTTTCTCTTAAAACCCTCCAGACATGTGTCATCAAATTGAACCACAAATAAAACGTATTTTTATTACAATGGACTACAATTCTGGCTCTTTGTTCATCATCTTTCACTTACTATTTTTAGCATATTTCAAGTATATAATACATTATTATTAATGATAGTACTCTTGCTGTACACTAGGTCTCCAGAATGTATCTTATAACCAAAATACTGTACCCTCTGATCACCTCTGATCTATATTTTCCCTTTTCCTCTACTCCCAGCCCCTGGTAACCATCATTCCATTATCTGTTACTATGAGGTTGACTTTGTTTTCTTAGATTCCACATATAAAAGTGAGCAGCATTATTTGTCATTCTGTGTCTGGCTTATTTCTTTTTATTTCTTTTTTTAAAAAGATTTATTTATTTATTTTTGAGGCAGAGAAAGAGAGTTCATGTGTGTGTAGGGGTGGGGATGGACAGAGGAAGAGGATTAAGGAGAGAGAAACTCAAGCAGACTCCATGCTGAGCAGGAACACTTGTGCACTGTTGATGAGACTGTAAATTGGTACAACTATAGAAATTATATATTATTTATAATGTATATATTTTACATAATACATAATATAACATAATACAATACATAATATATCACATAATAAAATATTATATTTTACATATAATTATATAATTTATATAATTATAGTATATAATTGTTATAATTATATACATTACATATAATACATGTATATATAATACATGTTATTATATTATATATTATTATATACATGTATATTATAATATAATTTAAATATATACATATATACAAAATATAATTTATATAATACATTATATATACATGTTAATAATAATATATAACATAATAACATGTATTATATATGCATGTATTATATATAATATATAATTATAATATAATATAATAATTATATACTATAATCATATAAATTATATGTAAAATATAATATTTTTATTATATGATATATTATGTATTATATTATATATTATATAAAATATATATGTTATAAATAATATATAATTTCTATGTAATTTCTATAGTTGTACCAATTTACAGTCTCACCAACAGTACACAAGTGTTCCCTTTAATAGAATTCTGTTTGGATGGTACCTTGGACAAAATGTTGAGTGGAGGGGGTCATGCCATGTGGTATTTAGTGGGGTACAACTGCTGGGAGCAAGAAGTCAGAGGTATAGTTTGAGGTCCCGCCAGCCCCAAAGCTATGTGCTGCATTTACTAGAACATGTGAGCCCTGGAGCTCCTTCTACAGGAGCGATGGTGTCGAAGAAGAAAACGCTGCTCAAAGTGCTGATGAGCCACACAATCTGACCATTGTACTTGTGTTCATGGACTCTGAGACTGTCCTGCAGAAGTGTCTGTTCACCATCACTTAAAATATTTTAATACCAAAGGAGTATTCAAAAGCACAAATAAAAGAAAAAATATGAACTGCTGGTTTGCATGTAGGAAAGCTCCACTGAGTTCCTGAAAAATGCAAAGCACATGCTAAATTCTCCCTTAAATGTGCTATAAAAGTGAAAATTCGTTTTCTCCCTATTTCTATCCAAAATCATTTGGATATATGGAAATAACATGTATATCCAGGCAAAACCAAGGTTCTAACCCAAGTCTGAACACTGGAACTAGTTCCTCAAAAGCACTTGCAGTATAATTCTGCAAGTGCTACTCCTCAAGAACCTAGATATCCCTTCATGTCCTGGCTCAGAGTCACATAAGCAAAGTATCCTAAACCCTAGTTCCTCCAAATGAAAGCCAAGAACTCTAAGTGGCTCGGGGCAATTAAATTGAAAGTTGAAAACCACAGTAAAATAGGAAACTGGATATTTCCTTAACATAAATATGTATACATCCACATCAGTTCAAAAGTCAGCCTCCAGCCCCTTACCTTTGAGGAGACATCAAAGACTTAATGGCTAAAATCAAAGTAAAGTCTCCATCACCACTACTATGCACTGTATTGTTACTGTCTCTGCTACTATTAAAACTGTATTGTGAGCATTAACCAACATGAATAGACAAGCAATTAGAGGCATAACATTGGAAAGGAAGAAACAAAATAAAACCATCTCTCTCTCCTTAGAGATGATGTAATTATATATCTGGAAACTCAAAAGAACCCATGAAAAACCTATTACAAATAATAAGAGAATTTAGTCAACTTGCAAGGTGTAAGACTAACATATAGAACTTAATAGACTTCATCTATAGAAACAATACCGACTTAGAAGAAATAAATAATAGCCAGAGGCTAGTTACAATGGCAAAAATAAATAAATTCGAAGTTTTACATATTTAAAAATTACATCAAAAGGAAAAGTAAAGCAATTCCTAAAAATAAAAAAGAAACTAAAACATGCAGACACAACTCATATTTCAGGTTGATGGCTTAACTATGAAGAGAAGAGGGTTTTTTTCAAATTACTAAAAACAGGGTTGCCTGGGTGGCTTAGTTGGTTAGGCATCTGACTCTTGATCTCAACTCCACTCAGATCTTGATCTCAAGGTCTTGAGTTCAAGCCCTGTGTTGGGCTCCACACTGGGCATGGAGCCTATTTAAAAAACAAAAACAAAAAACAAGTAACAGACAAACAAAAATAAATTACTTAAAGCATAATATTTTTATTGCACATTCCAACTGAGAGAAACTAAGGATGAAAAACACCACCCAGAAATCATAAATAAGTTAATGTCATTAGGAACCAAGATTTTCTGTATTGGAGTAAAGAGATATAAATATAAAACTTTAAAGTGAAATTAAAACCCTAAAATTTTACTTGCACAAGACTCTTAGTATGAATTCAAGATTTATTTCTCTTTCAAGAATATGCATGTCCCGGTTTTGTCCCTGAAAAGGTTTCACAGTAATAAAAGTCAGTAGCAATGAGCACCACTAGTGCTCACACTGTGGTCTCTAAATACTGTATCCTGCTATAAAGTAGTCAGCTCCATGGGAGGAAATGTAAAAGTCACCCTGGGACTTTTGGTCAGGCCTGAATACAGGTAAGCTCCCAATGATGTCATGTGATAGAGGAGCCAACTTGAAGACTGGATATAGGACAATCCATTATTTTGAAAACTAATATGAATATAACTGCTGAGGCACCCACTACTTATTATGTTCAAAAAATGATAAATGAAAGGAAATAAGCAATTTACTCTGCCTTTTCTATATAGACTGTTGATGAAATAAAATTCTTTAGAGAGGAATCACAAATAATAAATTAGGAAGGAATGGTAGAGTCTCACCACTTCACCACCCATAATGAAATAGTAGATCTAGGTAATGATCATCAATGGCTACTAAATCATAGGGTGTGATATTGATAGGGAACTTCGTCTTTGACGAGTCAGGCTGATAGAAGCTCAATCTTAACATCAACAAAGTGAGAGAACCAGATCGTAAGTGCCTTCTGATGTAAGACAATAAGAAGTACGCAGCATGGCCTAAAAGTGTTCTTCGTATAAAGAAAAGAATACAAATCTAATCAAGCCCTCAGATATAAATATAGGGTCATAAGAGCATAAAGAAATAACACATGAGGATAAGTAAGACAAAACCAGAATGTGGCAAGTCCTACAGGACAAATTATATGGTATATAAATGGTATTATATAACACGTAAATGGTATGGAAAGAAAGGGAAGGCGACTACTATGGATTAAAAGATACTTAAAAGAACTATCAAACCAAATGTGATATAACCTTATTTGGATCTTGATTTGAATAAACTACATAACTGAGGCAACAGGAAAAACAGAACATGGGAATGATATTGAAGAATCACTGTTAATTCTGTTGCCAGTGATAATAGTATTTGAGTTAAGTAAAAAGCATCTTTATCTGCTAGAAATACATGATGAAGTATTTACATGTGGAATTATACATCATGTAAGGAAAAATAAAATAAGATTGAAAGATATCAATCATTATCCAAGTTTGTGTTTTAATACATTTAGTTCCATTACACTAGTCTCTATTTTTGTGTGTATTTGAAATTTTCCATAAGAAGAAGTTCTTTAAATAGTTGGAAACAGGATGTACTAAGTACGGATCTTGACACCATATCTTGTATGTAAATTAAAGGGAGAAATATGGTCTGGACACATATGGTCAGTTTTGCATTTAAGTGGGGTTGACGCTCACTAACTTTTGTTGAGATAAGTAGTTATGGAAATGGGGAAGCCAGGTTAAAAATGAGGGGACAGGACAAGGGCCTTTTATTAGCTTTCTTGGCTGAGTAATGTGGCATAAGAGAGTTTCTGCCACCCTCACTGTGATCATTGATGGGATAGTTGGGCCTGTCCCCGCAGATATGCTCAGGGCTTGGCATTAGTAGACACCTCGTAAATGTTTGTTGAATGAATGTCAGCTGCTGTTAAGTCAACTATCTACAGGATGTGCCGTGAGGCATTCCAAATATTCTGCCTTCACTCAGAATGATCTCTCTCACATAAGCTTATCACAATGGAGAGAATTTCCACAGTTACAGATACTCCTTTGGTCCATAACCTTGTTACAGGAGTTGGTCTTAAATATAGTGTCTATACGCAGTGGTGTGTGGTGATTTTGTAAGGCAGGTGGAGACTAAGTTGTTACTAATAATAATAGTAAGCCAATTAAAGAGATGTGTATCATTAGTCTTACTTCATAGCACAAGGACACTTATACAACCTGGGAGTCCTGCACGGAACACAGCAAGAAAGGAGGGGACATCTGCTGCCTCGGTTTGGTCTTCAAAAGTCCCAGTGGGTTCAGCCCAGCAGGACTTGCTGTTCAGTAATTCTACCAGCCCCAGCTTGCAGGCCCCAGTTAGCTCTGCTGGGACCCCCTTACTGCCCTCCACCATTAATGTCACCCAGCCCCTGCCATGTTGGACCCACACCGAGCCTCTGACCCAAGGACATGGTACGTGAAGACCCTGCAAGTCAGAACGTGTCCTACTAGCTGTGCCGGCAGAGGGGCCAGGATCTGGCTTCCCTGCCTTCTGATCCCCTCATAAGCAACACCAAGTAACACCATATTTAATCTGTTCCAAGACTCTCATATTTTTGTTTTAACATCTCTGAAATCAGGGTGACTTTTACAATCACTGACATCTTAAATTGGATGAAATACTTAGTAATAGTTAACACAAATTAAGTACTCTTACTTCCAGGCATACTTCCAGGCGCTTTACATGAGTTTACTAATTTGATCCTGATAATAACCCTAGGATGCAGGTATTAATATTAATATTATCCCCATTTTAGAGATGAAGAAACTGAGGCACAAGGCACAGTGGTGGGTGGCAGAAATAGGAACATGCGCACTGTGTTTCCAAACTCGGCTCCTCTTCTGAGCTCCCCGCTGGGGCCCACTAACTTTCTGCAGAGATGCTACAGGTATGCCTGGCTAGTGCCCCTCCTTGGGGATCCTCAGGGATCCACCAGGGCATCCTGGCAGGGTCCCTCTGGCCACCCACAGCCTCTCTCTTTACCTAGCATGCCACCCAAGTGTCACTCACACACGTGCCATGGCCCAAGCATGGTTGACAAACATGGCACCCTACCATGTGTCCCAAACATGTTAAGACCTTTGGGGGCCAGGAATGCTATCTTTGTTTTCTGGGGCCCAGGATTCAGTTATGAACCCTGGTATGGGCTCTGGCTGCCTGCCTCCTCACCAGGTTCCCCTCACTGGAGTCAAGCACTGCCCCTAGGACACCCAGTCTCCTGACTGAGACTCTTCCCCCAGACAAAAAAAGATACTCAGACGTGGGTCCAGAATGCTGACTGCCACCGGGACCCCACCCTGGCCCCCTGGGGCCCCAGATGTCATCTGTCGCACAGATGAGCCTGCATGCCCTTTGGTTTCTGTGCCTATCCAGGGACAGCCATTGGATGAACTGACCCCCAACCCCTGTCCCCCCATCCTGGCCCATCGAACCTGTTGTGGGAAAAACAAACTGGGACATCACGTCAGTCAAAGACAAATACCCTCTGACCTCACTCATATGTGGAATTTAAGAAACAAAACAAAGGAAAAGAGAGAGAGAAGCCAAGAAACACCCATCAGAACAAACTGATGGTCAGCAGGGGGGAGGAGAGTGGAGGAATGGGTGAAATAGGTGATGGGGCCTAGGAGTACACTTATCATGGCAGGACCTGGGTGGTTCGGTTGGTTAGTCGTCTGACTCTTGATTTCGGCTGAAGTCATGATCTCGGGGTCATGATATCGAGCCCTATGTCAGGCTCCACGCTCAGTGGGGAGTCTGCTTAAGACTCTCTCTCTCCCTCTGCCACTCCCCACTGCACCTGCACTCTCTCTCTCTCAAACAAACAAAAAAAATACCCTTATCATGACATGCACTAAGTAATGTATAGAATTGTTGAATCTCTCTACATGGTACCCCCGAAACTAACTGTACACTATATGTTAACTAACTGGAATTTAAATCAACACTTAAAAAAAAAAACACCTCACATTCCAAATCAAGCCCAGGCCTTGGTCAAAGTTCTTTGTCCCCAGTCTCAGAAGAAGTCTCCAGAACCATTCAACCACAAGACAGAGATCTCCTTAGTGCTCCCAGCTTTCCCTGTAGGATCCCTCTCCCCACCCCTACAAAGAAGCTCCCACAGCCTCCACGGAGGCCTGGCTTTCCTGGGAGGATGATATTCAACCATCTGCCTCCTGGCCGTAGCCGGTCCTGCTCCTCCAGCTCCCTGAGAACATTCCAGGAGGCCCTGCAGGCTGGTGCCCCGAACCTCACTGGAGCAGATCAGTCCCACCTTCAGACCTGGGGACCACTTCACGCGGGGCAGATGCTAATACCTGCTATTTCACTGCTGGCCATGCTGGTAGAGGTTCTGCTACCCCCACGTCCATGCATGTCCCCTTTCCCTCTGCTTCCATGATGTCCCTGCAGTCTCCGAGACTTTCTGCTTTGAAGAGTCCCCTCTTAAAATGAAAATACTCCGGCTGGGAGTTAGGCTTTGGCAGCTAATAACTGAACTACCAGCTAATGTCCCAGCTTCTCCTTGCCCTCCCCAGGTAGGGAGCAGTGGGGTAGGAGGCTGATTCACATGCTGGGGTCAGAATGGAAGGGCCCAGGATCAGGAAGTTCCTCGGGAGCTCCAGAGAGCCTGTGCTGGGACTGGGATGGGATCGTTCATATTATGTGCCCACACATGGCTGGGTCCTTCATCAGGTCTTAAAATTATGTGTCAAAATCCAAAGAGCAACCTGCAAAAGAGACTAAACCAGTCACTCCCCAATTTACAATTGGGGAGACTGAAACAGAGAGGTTGAGTAACTCCCAAAGTTCACACAGCTTCTCTCGCAGGCCAGAAGCCCTCCTGATACAAGACCAGGAGCTCTTGGGATGGGGTGTGCAAGGACCTCACACCACCTCTCCTCTCCACCCCACTGGCCACTCTTGCCTTCGCTCCACTACAAGAGCACAGAACTTCCTAGAGATATGGCAGAAGAGCGGAGTTTGGAAGTGTCCGGTGTAAATTGCCAATATGGCTAAGCCAAGCAAATGTTTGTGAAAAGATGTCCTGATTTTTCCTTAAAGTCTCTCTCCCAGCACTGCTGAGAGGCAGGAGCTGTGGGCCAGGGACCATGCACCCTGCATCCCCATGTGTCCCCAACCATCACCATTGCCAAGTCTACCCCTTCCTCAAGTATTTGTTTCCATTTTTGTGCCATGACTGTATGGCATGAGACACCCCCCCAACCCGGCCCTGCTGGTCGTTTAATTGCTCTTCCTGATGGCTGTCCTTTGCCTCCAAATGTACATCCTGAAATCCAGGTACATTGTGGACAGAGCTGTGTCCCCTCCAAATTCATAGGCTGCAGCTCTAACCCCTAACCTAAGTCTATTTGGAGATAAGACCTTCGAAGAAGCCATTAAGGTTAATGGAGGTGATAAGTGTCAGGTCCTAATCCTACAAGACTGTAGCTTTATAAGAAGAAAGAAACAATCACTCTCCCTCTCCCTCCCCCTCTTCTTCTCTTGCTCTCTCTCTTTCTCCCTCCCCTCCATGCAAGGGCACAACAAGAAGGTGGCTTTCTACAAGCCAGGAAGGGAGCTCTCACCAGAACCTGACCATGCCGGCACCCTGATCTCAGACGTCCAGGCTCCAGAGCTGTGAGAAGATAAATGTCTGTCTTCAAAGCCCCCCAGTCAGTGGTGTCTCATTCTGCGGCCAGAGCTGACCAGGTTTGCATCAGCGAGGCACTAGTCTGAGTCATACTAGTATGAGATCTAATCTTGGGGCATCTGTCCTAGATCCTTACTATACAGCAGGGCGTGGTGACCCCAGAGCCTACAGGGACTGGGCAGCCATGCAAAGAGGCAAAAAAGCCAAACATTTAACCAGAAGGTGGCGGGAGACTGGTGGAATGATTCCCCTTGTCCAAGGGAGTAGCCACAGCTCGCCCCCAGCTGACTGCTGCCGTGAGGGGCTACGTCCCAGCAGGGCCAGATGTAGTGTTTAAAGAAGAACTGGAAATCCAGATGGTGAAAATAATAAATCAGCTGATTTTTAAATGCTGGCGACGACATCAAAGTTTTAAAACAGCAACAAAATGAAGAACACGACAACACAGGAGCAGCAGTGGCCAAACTCTTTGTGGACCAGCTCTGGCCAAAGAACCACTACTCCACAGCCTCATTTGAGAGGAAGCTCCTGGGACAATTCTGGAAGCCAGGGCGGTGGCTGAGATGGTGGGAGCCCAGGCAGGAGGGAGAGGCCTGAGTGTGGCTGTGGGTCCGGCCTGCCGGCCTCACCGTGGGGACTGGGGTGGGAGGGGCAGGCAGCATCTCACCTGCGGCTTCCCTCACCGGTCTCCGACGTACTCCCTGGGGCCCCAGAGCTCCCACGCAGAGGCAGCCCAGAAACCAACGGCCTCGGCCCCAGACTCCTTTGCCTTTGCACTGTGGCGATGCTCTTCCAGAAGCCGACCGCCGTGCCTACAAGGGCCCCTCCGCTCACCCTTGACCCTTTTTCCAAACTCCCCCTAGGATGTGGCTGCTGGCTGAGGACCGCCCCGGACCGAGAAGTGCAGGACAGCCGCCAGAAGCCACAGGGAGCTGAGGCCAGGGCCTTGATCCAGGGTGTGCTTGGCCCAAACGTGCCACAGGTGCCAGGGGAGCTGTCGGAGGAGACTCGGGTCCCTGGGGACGCCCAGTAGAGTCCTGAGTCCACATCCAAGCTGGAGACCGGGAGATGTGCTCCAAAAGTTGAGGAAAGTCCAGATGGGGGAAGATCTAGAGGCCAGGGTTTGGGAAACAGCAGTGTGTTTGGTGCCCTCTCCCCAGCCTCCAAAGGAGGACCTGGGCGAGGCCTCCCACACCGTGGGATCGGCAAGCCCCCCCCCGCCCCCCCCCCGTGGACTTCGGCTGCCAGAAGATTGAAGGCTGCAGCCATCAGCATGCCAAAAGCATCCTGCAACCCCTCCTTCATCTCTCCAACCCCAACGGGACAAACCTGAAGCCCCAGACAACAAGATCAGGGTACAGAACCGCCACTAGTGTGCGGGGACAAACCCACATCAGGGCGGGAGGCAGCAGATTCCAGACCTACACCAAAAGGGACAAGGAAATCAGTTACAGGCCCGAGGGGGCCCCACTCCCACCAGGCCCTTGCAGCCCCTCTCGGTGAGCGGCCTGCGCGCCGTTGCCAGGGCTGGTTCCCCAGTGACTATTCCATCAGGCCTTGTGTGTTTGAATGTGTTCATTATATTTTAATATGATTATGTTCAATCCAGTAGACTGAAACAGATTTGTCCAGATGTATAATTAGTTTCTAAATGCTTATTATTCTTGGTGGCAGTGTTGGCAGAGGCTTTGAGAATGGAGAGGAGGCCGTTAGCTCTTTATGGTCATTAGTCATGGTGGTGGGGGCTCATCAATAGGTCGGGGGTAACCCTGGTGGCCCTGGGACCC
The DNA here is from genome assembly GCA_002007465.1 of Ailurus styani. Lineage (NCBI taxonomy): Eukaryota > Metazoa > Chordata > Mammalia > Carnivora > Ailuridae > Ailurus > Ailurus styani. The sequence continues at coordinate 1,570,977 of LNAC01000318.1, read as the reverse complement.
AGGGCCCTCAGACTCCGTCACAGTGACCTTGTGCTCTGAGCCCCACCCAGAGATTGCTGGGTCTCCAGGCTCACCTGGAGTTCCCTACTCTGCCTGCCTGCTCTCCCCCCTTCCTCGTCTTTGGGAGGAGCTCTGCACTCCCACTCCAGGCCCTGGAGGATGGCAGTCCCCACACGCCACACAGTGTCCCCAGCACCTGGCACAGGGCCCTCCCATGGCTCTGCACCCACCACTCCTGGCGCGTCTGGGCAATGGTCCGCAGCCTCTCTCCCAGCTCACCTCGGTCTCCTGAAGTTCAAGAGAGCTTTCCAAGGGGACACTCTCTTGGTCAACCCCATCTTGATAGGCCTCCAACGGCTCAAGCCCTTTACATCCGAAAGAGTAATTTTGCTTCCTGGTTGGGCAAACCCTGATCCCTTGAGAAGCACGGAAGAAAGAAGATCCCTAGGAACACTTGGCCTTCCCTCACGGATGCCCAGTGGTACCAGTGGGAAGGGCATCTGCTGCCCCCTTTTAACTCAGGGCATGTCTGGGTCTTCTTGGGTAATCCTCAGGTGCTGGGTTTGGATGGTGCTCTTAGTCTTGACTTCACCAGATATCTCTTCCCCTGGCTGGCCATGGAGACATCACAGTGATCTGCCCCATCTTCTGAGAGTTCCCAGGGTGCATTTGCAGATCACGTGCTCGCTATAACCTTAATGCTAAGCCTGAGCCTAAGCCCAGCGTTGTAGGAAGACATAACCAGAAAGACGCTTGGGAAAATAAGGTAAGATGGAGCCAGACACTGAAGGTGCAGATGTGACTTGACTCTCCACGTGGGTTTTGCTCCAGCCCAGGAGGAAATAGCTACCTGACCTCGCCCTACACCCCACAGGCTGCATGGCCTCTTGCGACCCCAGACAGGTGCTGCTGCTTTTTACTTGGTAGATGCTGCCTGAGAGGCTTTGTTCACTGCAGATGGACACCTGAATTTCAGGGCTCCTTTCCCCCCGATGCCATGGGGCAGGGGCAGGGGTGCAGACACAGGGAGAAGTTGGCACTCACCTGGCACCTAGTCCCTGGGATAAGGGATTTACCTCTTAAACAACACCCAGCAAAGGTGATAGTGCTTCAGGAGGAGACAGGCTGATCTATTTCCCCAGATTGCCAGGCACAGAAACCCTGGTGGGTCCTCATTGCCTCCCTTCCTTGTCGCCCATGGTGCTGGTTCTGGGAGCTGTCCTGAAGCCAAACTCATGAACGTAAGACCACAACCGCCTGGCTGTCTAAGAGCCTGGAGGGAAAGGGCCCAGACCGCCTTTGACTCCACCCTTTCAAGAGGGACGCTCCCTCGTTGCCGACCCTCCTCTCCCACCCTTTGCCCCTAAGGAGTCCCTTCTCTTCAGGGGACCGTCAGCCCCAAGGAGTCCTCGCTTCTGTGCCTGGCATTGTGCTTTCCGCTGACTTCTGCCTTCTCGAAACGTTCCTTTCCAGTGAGATTCCATTTCAATACACATTTGTCATTTACATTTTGAATGCTTGTTCTTAATCCTTCATGTAAATTTCTACCATCTTCTTCCTCTTTTTTCTTCTTTCTGTTTTTAACTTCTTGCGCTATTGGCTTGGCTCTCTCTTAGACACTCATCTCATCAATTTCATCTGATTTTTATCGCCTCGTCTTGATTTTTACTGAGTGTTATTCAGAATTTGTGTGTCTGTTTTATTGCCTTTTCTTTTTCTTCTTTGTTCTCTTTCAGTCTCAAACTTCAATTTTCTGAGGAGCCACAGGGAAAACGTAGCCTCAGGGCAGAAAGTGCCAGGCCACCCACACATGTCAAGGGAGGAGACTCCTTCCACCTCTCTGTCCTTGGAGGACTGGCTCCCCATATACCCTCACCCCAGGAGACCGCTGAGACCATGCCCCTGGGACAGGATGGCAATTATTACCTCCCTAGTGGACACACACATGCCCCCTGGAAAGAGCCCGCACCACCTAGGCATTCTAGAAGGAGGCCTCACATTTTATAATCCAGCTGCTCTGGAAAACACATGCATCTGAATTTGTGCCTTCCTGCCCGCTGGTAGGAGGGGCCCAGCTTCCTGCTCCTGGGCAGGAGCCCCCAGGACTGGCCAACTCCCAGGAAACGCAGCAGAGAGAGACCAGCACCCATCTCTGTCACCTGGGTTGAATTGCAGACCGAGACACCTTATTCTGCGGGATTTTAAGAAGACACTTCTGTCAGGCACGTCCTCCAGGCCTGGCCCCACAGAGAGACAGAGGTGGCTAGATGGGGCTGTTCTGCCCTGACCAGTGGGCGAAGGAACAGTCTCTTAGAAGCCATTCTGTCAACCCTATCTAGGTCTTCGTTGTGGGAACAGTGACCAGCTATGGCCAGCTTTGACCCCTGCTGTGAAGCGTTCCTTGCTGCTGGGGCCCATCACCCACGGCAGGACCTCTTGTGGGCTGCCACTCTTGCCCCAACCTTCGCCCTCCCCGACCTAGATGACCCGAGTAGCCTGCTTCCACTCCTGCCTGTTCGCTGCAGAGCATGGGTGATCTTCGGAAAGCATAAACTGGGTCACACCATGCCTTGCTTCAAATTCTTCAGTGATTTCTCATCACCTTACTGTGGTCCCTGAGGCCCTGTGCGATCCACCTCTCCGACTGCCCACTCACCCCTGCAGTCGAATCCCCACCTCCGCAACACACCAAACTCTTACGTCACCATTTGTGTACCTGATGCTCCCTCTGGAGGCCTCACTCCCAGATCCCTGAATGCCTGGCTTCCCCTTATCATTCAGGTCTCAGCTCAATGTCACCTCCTAAGAAGCTCTCCCCAGTCACTCAGGTGAAGGACCCCCTCCACATACACATTCCAGACACTATTTTTTGCCATCATAGAAGGTACGTATCACCATCTGAAATGATCTTATCTATCTGTCTATCTACCGACGTATCTATTTATTTGCTAAGTTTGGGAGTTCTGCTCCTAATAATCACAGAGTAGCTCATATTAAACCAACTCTCTGTCATAAATAACAGTCATAACAAATAATAGTCATAAAGTCCGGACAATACTTAAAAGGCAATGTTCAAAAGGCACTGAGAGTGACTCAAAGCAGGAGGAAACCGAAGGGGAGTTGATGTTTGAAAGACTGAAAGGTACCGAGTAACTTTCCATTTGTATGGCTCTCAGCCGAGGGCAGCCCCCCCATCAGTGAGACTAGACACTGCTGAGGAATCAGAAGACACGTTTCAGGGCATACCAGCAGCTAGAAAGGATGAGAGACACACCAGCAAGGAGAGAATCACAGAGGGGAGACCCAAATCTCATGAGTAACACTGCCAAACCTCTGGTCAACCCCCAAACTCTACCTGGCTAGGGCAGACTCAAGCAGGCCAGCTAAGCCTCAGAGAATTGAATGGACACGTCAGCTATGGTCCAGGTAAATCAAACACACTGGCAAACAAATAAGACTCTTCGGATGAACATAACAGAACCCAGCGTCTCTACCACATCTTGTCTACAGAGTCCAGGATGCAATTCAAAATTCCTAGAAGTACAGACAAACAGGAAAACATGATCCATACCCAAGAGGAAAGGCAATTGATAATGGACACCAAGTGGATACAGATTTTGCAATTAGCTCAAAGTCATAATAAAAAACATTTGCTAAATTTTTATTATCTGTATGTCACCACTAGAATGTAAACGCTATAAGAGCAGGAACCTAATCAGTTCTATTCCTTGCTCTGTCCCCAGATTTTGGAATAACAAATGGTCCATAGAAAAACACCCCAAATCTATGAACGTGGCATAAAGCAAGATTGTATTTCTTCCTCCTTATTTCCTATCTTTATTACTTGAGACCCCTCCTAGATGAACCAAACACCAACAGAGAACAATCATTATTCTCTTTTTCGAACAGAGAACACAGTTGTATGATCATGAGTTAGTAGTTGCTGTTATAGACAAGTGGCTTTAATTTCTAATTACTGCCCAAAAGAAAGCACGTAGATCAGCTATTCTGAAACCCAATGTCACCATTATTCACAAAACATTCATCACATAACAGCCTTAGAGTCAAAAATATATATGTAAAGTTAGCTTGTTCTAGGACCTGGTTGTTTAATTTGTGGCTAGTTTGTATCAGAGGAAATTATGATGTCCAAGGTTAAACATAATTGGTGTTTATTGGGGAGGTTAATTGCTGAGGTAGATGTTTAAATTTTTTTCTGGAACAAATTTTTTCTGCCACAGTCAGAGTTTGGGAAGTTGTTAGACCCTTGGTCTGGACTCTAGATGGGACTCCAAATTCTCCTTGAGGAGTTCCCAGCCCTACCCACAGGCAGAGTGATATTCAAAATTTCTAACAACCCTCCGGGTGCAGACACTGACCAATCAAAATGGGTGCCAGTCAAACACCAACCAATCAGAAGAGATGCCAGCTCTGAGGAACTGGTCCGGCAGGAGCTGCATCCTACATAGCGTTCTGTTCAGGAAGGTGTCCGGTCACCTACTCAGTCTTCATAAGAGGATTTCAGGGCCACCTCCAGCTCTACCAACTGTTAAAGCATATGGGGTTGTATCCAACCAGCACCCCAGGGCAGCTGCCCTCCAAGTACTTGTCAGGGAGAATTACCTCAAAATTCACTGCTCAGTGATCACACTGTTGGGAGAACAACCACTCATTAAGTTAAGTCCATCTTATTTTTCTAACCTATACTTTTTGAGCTAGTATTAGCAGTGGGGGACCCCTTTCTTCAAGTAAATCTTATGAGGAACTCCAATATGAAAAATGAAAGGAACGAAGCTGATAGTTTAGGGTATACGAACCCCAGTGCACCCTCATCCTTTACTATCTCCTTCATGCACACACACACACACACACACACCCCTTAAACACTGCAGCAGTCTCTGACATTACAGCATGGAATCACTCATTGTGGAACATGGCTTGAAGGAAAGGCAGCCTATCATAGATAATCGAAACTCTGATTGAGTTGGATGTTCAGAGAGAATTTAGGGCAGCTCTAGCTCCCTAACCATCCCTCATTTCCTAGAGGAATATCACAAGGGGCAGTCCTATTAAATTCCTTGCCATACGGACTGTAAAAGCAGTTAGGACCCTGCTCATTGTTTTACACCATGGCCTGTTTGGGGGGGAACCTGTGGAGAATATTTCTTTCTACCTCCACTAACACAAATAGCTGTGCCTCTCTTGAGCAGTTGGTTTGCTTTTATCACCCAGAGGCTGGGTCTGCAATAAGAGACTGTGTCCCTCTCTGTGTTGGCTGAGGGGAAGCTCAGGGCTGTCCCAGAGTTCCACCTCTAACAAACATCCAGTGTCTGATGTCATGAATTTTGTGTCCTAACCTCACTCCTGGCTCTATCCTTGCGTTCTCAGTCTTGTTTTTCCCTTTGTCTTATTTTCATTGTCCACTTATTTGTTATTTAATTATGTCTTACAAATGGATATGCATCTTTGCAAACTGCCTTGTATCCTTTCTGGAACTAGATGGAGAATATATAAACGGATCCTAACTCTGGGATTTCTGCACTGCACCATGGCTCTCTTAAATCGGCTGCTTTATGATCTACTTTAGCAGGCACCAGCTCTCATATTGGCAATTTCACTGTCTTTTAAAACTAGAAAATCACTGCCTGGCCAAAGAGACGATGCCGATGAACTCACTAGATTTCACTTTATTACAGATTCTTGTAATCTCGCTATCTTCTGGGTGCACGGCGGCACAACCGTGCCAAGGGGAGTGGGGAAAGGAACAAACCCATCACTCACCTGAACCCAAATATTTGAACCCAAACATTTATGACTCTTTTTATCTATGCCCTCCTCCCTTCCGCCCCAGACTATCCTAAGGCTTTGATGGGGCAGAGGAAAGAAAAAGGAGGACTCAGGGTATGGGACAGAGTCCTTGGAGCTTAAGTGTCTTCAATTTCTGCTGGTACAGTTTCATTTTCCTCCAACTCTGCGATTAGAAGGAAGAAAGCCATCCGAACCACGCAGTTGTCTTTAAGATCTAGATCGCCCTCCCCACAACTCCGCACCTGGCTGGCAGCCTTGGTGTCCCAGGGTCAGAGAATTGGGTTAACAACAAAAGCCGTACATCCACGAGCAAGCGGGAGCTCAACCCCTGAGCGTACTCCACGGTTCCCAGTGTGATGCTGAACCGTGAGGCTTAGGGAGCAGCTGCGCTACATACACGGGGAAGAAATAGAGACAAACCGGAGGAAAATCTCTCCTGGAGGGAATGTGAAATCCAAGAGCTCCCCCACACCGGCCCTAGGCCTCTCGGTTCACTGTGGAGCACACAGATGCCAGGCGGGGAGCCCTCCCCACCCAAAAGAAGGGCCCGCCCCTCCCCCCAGTACCCCAGGATGGTGCCTGCAGTTCTGAGTTTTTCATTCTCGCTTTCTCTCAGGCAGAGGTGTTTCCAGCCTCAGGAGAATTCGCAATCTAGCTGGACTTGGGGTGGCAGTAGGAGCCCCAAGGCTAGAAACCTACGAGGACTTTGCTGTCCGCTCAAAGGCAGGTCTTAGGGGCTTGGATCCCGCGTCCAGACAGCACTCTGGGACCTGATTCAAAACGCGCGCTGGGAGTCGGGGGCCCCTCCATCCTGAGGTGCACAGCGAGCCTCTCTCTCCACAACAGAAGGACCTTCACCCTCCAGCCCCCAGAGGGGAGCACAGGGAACACGCCGGCCTCATCGAGGGAACGCCCGGGACACTCCGACAGCCCAGGGGGCGGCTCCCTGGTGCTGGACCAAGCCGGGAACAGCCTGAGCTGAGCCGAGGACTACTTGGCACCTGCGCTGGGTTCTCGAAAGGCAGAGGAAGGAGCAGGCCCGTGGGGATGGCAGGACAGAACGTGGTGGAAGCCCATGTGCGGCAGCTTTCCTCGCCGGAACATTCGGTCCCGGGATCGGGGACGGCGAGCAACAGGGCGTTGGGAGTGTCAACGCTGATGAAACCAAGGCCCGCTCAGCCTCCCTGGGCCCGGCCGGGGTCTCCCTCCAGCGGACGGACAGCCCTCCTTCCCCGGGGACCGGGGACCGTGACTCGCCGCCCGGGCAGCGGCGGGCCCAGCCGGGAGAGGCCAGCCCCGCTCGCCGCGAGTCTGTGAATTTGCGGCCCCACTGGGACCCTCCGGAGAATTCCAGGAGCCAACTCTCGGCCTCCCTATGACAGAGTCACTTTTCATCCCTTTGGCTGCAGGCACGGGCAAATGCACACAGGCGAAAACCAGTTAATAACTATGCACATTTTATAATAAATTTTAACAATTTAAGAGTCTGGTACAGCTTTATTATAGTTTTTATTTCACCACACTAATTCAGTGCGTAATAACCTGCCAGAAACACAGAATTCACTTGACATATGCTCTGAGCGCCAAGATAATGGAATATGCTGGAGAAAAACCTTGGGTCACACCCAGCTTGGCTCTCGTCCCTCCCTGGGGAACCGGCAGGAGCAGCAGCTCTCAAGGGTTGCGGAAGTGGAATGGAAAGCTGTGAGCCCCAGCCTGGGGCCCGGCCGGGGAGGCCCTGTGCTTTCCTCCCCGCAGGGAGGGAAGGGCGCGGGACAGACGTGCTAGCCCAGCCCGCGTTGCTGGGATTAGTCTCAGAACCCAGCCTGCCCCGCTGCATTCCTTGGCTCTTCCGGTGGCTGGAAGGTGGAGGGTCTCATCTTCTCCCCCACATCCTTCAGGCCTGACCTGAGAGGGAAATGAGATCAGCCCCAAGGAAAAGCCCCCAGGATCCAGGTCTAGCTTTCCTCCCTCACGTCCTCCTTCCCGTCTCCTTCTCCCGCTGTCCCTCCTGCTTCCCCTGCCTCTGTCCCTCCCGGGCATTATTCTCAAAGATGAGCAGTCTCTGTAGCATCTGGGGAGCTGTTAGAGAGGCAGATCCTTGGTTCCAGCTCGGTCCTCCTGACTCTGAAATTCTGGGTGGGCCCCAGGGTGTCCTAACAAACCCTCCCGGTGATATTGACATGCACTGAAATTGGAGAAACACTCAGGTTTGAGAGTTGGAGAGGTTTAAGGGCATCTGCTGATGTCCTGGTCCAGCGAGATTTGGGCTTAAGCTCAGCCGCCGCTGTCTCTACCTTGCCAGGAGGACTCAGGCCTCAGTGTCCCCACGTGAGAAATAAGGACACAGGCCGGACACTCACTAAGGCCTCCCAAAGTCCTGACACATGGCTCAAATAAAGCCCAGCGGAGACCCCACAGTGACCTTTCTTTAGGGAGAGACCAAGAGGACCCCATCTTAGAACCCTCCCTACCCCCTGTGGGGGGGTGTGGTTGTTAAGGGCGATCTTAGCTTCGACACAAAGAACAACGGGGAGGAGAGGGGTCCATGACCACAAAAAGTTAAAGACAGGGAGAAACCAAGCTAAGTTGAGTGTGTGTGAGCACACATGCACAGTATGAGAATTTATCTAGGTCCCTGCTTTTTTGTTTTGTTTTGTTTTTAATTTTTAAAATTTATTTATTTGACAGGGGGAGAGAGAGAACCCAGAGCGCACAAGCAGGGGGAGCAGCAGGCAGAGGGAGAAGCAGGCTCCCCACTGAGCAGGGAGCCTGAGGCGGGGCTCCATCCCAGGACCCTGAGATCATGACGGGAGCTGAAGGCAGACGCTTGACCAACTGAGCCACCCAGGCGCCCCTAGGTCTCTGCTTCTTTAATTTTCCTTCCTCTCCCCTTTATCTCTTTACTACCTGTTTCTCCAAGAACATGATTAAGTCTCTCCTGTTCTACTGTGGAATAAAAAAACCCCTTCCTTAGACATGGCAGCCTCCTCTGCCTTCCACCATCTCTCTCAGTGCCATGAGGATGAATCTTGAAACAGCTGTCTCCACTCAAACTGTCACTTCGAAGCTCCAGTTCCGTCCTTGGCCTCTGTCAGTCTGCCTGTTGGCTCCATTGTTCCAGGAAACTGTGCTAGCCGCCTCCTACTTTCCATTTCCAAGGGTGAGTCCCCAGCCCCTATGCTGCTTGATCTCTCTGGTATTGAACACCCTGCCCTCTCCAGGTTTTACCTTCTGACTGTCCCCTGTCAGGCTTCAAATGATGCTACGTAACTGCCAACCTTTGCCCTTCTGTAGTCCGAGCTAATAATTTCATATTTCACTATATACGCACAGTTTTGTATATGCGATCCAAAGTATGTTATGGAAATAGACAAGGGGTAGTCTGCCTAATTTTTTCAGAGTCCTTTAAATGAAACTCCAGACAAAAATAGTCTTTTAGAATTAAGTGCTAGAAAACTTCCATTTTCCTTGAGGAACTAGCATATGATCTCATAAACAATGAAACTCAGAAAGCAAGTCTCAAAATGTTTGAAATAGGCAAATCAATATTGTCAGTCCCGGCAGAACACTGGCTAGACGTGATGACAAAGAGTTGGAGGGGGGAGGTTTCGGGTGTGAATAATGTCCTATTTCTCGATCTGGGTGCTGGTGAGGTAAGGTAAGGTATTCAGGGTATTAAAAAGTGTGGAGCCATATAATTAAGATATGAGACTTCTTGGATATATATTACACATCAGTGAATTTCTTATGGAGTTCTAAATTCCCTTTCCTCACCAGGAAGTTCTGATCAGATCGGTGGCTCAATTACATTCTTAGACAACATTTTGACCTTTATGTGTGCATTCTATTTTTTTCCAATCTTGCTCTTCTACTCTAAATTATATTTTCCTTGGTACAAAAACTGTGTCCTTAGCTTACGATTATATACCTTAGATTTTACTATATGTACACATCCACAATGCTTGATGGAAGTAGATGAGGTAGAAACAGTCTTTCAAGAAGGATAAAGTCTGTTTTTTGTCTCTATATCCTTCGTGCCCAGCATATAGTAGTTGTTCTGTTAATGTTGGAAGAGAGAAAGAAAGGAGAGAAAAAAATCGGGTAAAAGTGAGTGAAGGACTTTGGGGTCAGGGAGGGTTCTTTTTGAAAGGAGAGAGATCTAGCAGATCTTTGGGGGGTGGGGGGTGGGAAGAAGGCAGGACAAAATGATACGTTGACAATGAGGAGGGTGATCTATGAATCTAGCTCCTGGAAGAGGAGAGGAGAGGAGAAAGGATCAGGAAGGGGCCGAATTGTCTTGAACGGAAGAGAAATCTCTTCTTCATATCCTTGATTGGTTTCTCCTCCTCTCTGCAACCTGTAAATAGTTGTAATGCCTCAGAATTCGGTCTTCTCCATCATAATCTGTCTCCTGATGATTTCATCTGCGATAGTTTTAAATACCATCTGTCCTTCGATGGCTCCCAAGACTGTATCCAGCCCGGATCTCTGCTGTGAACTCAGGGCTGCCCACTCAACATCTCTGCTGGATGCTCAACAGACGCCTCGAAGTTAACAGGAGAAACACCGAACCCCTGATCTTCTCCCAAACCTCCTCCACCCACAGTCATCCCCATGGGAGGCCAACGAAGCTTGAGTCATCCTTGACTCATCTTTCTCTCAGACAACTATCCAGTCCATCCACAAATCCCATTGCCTCCATCCTAAAAAAAGAGAGAGACAAAGTCCAGAACCTGGCAGTCTTCACACCTCCGCTGTTACCCTTGTCCAGCCACCACCCCTCTCCCCGGGATTTTGTGTTCTCTTCGATAGTCTTCCTGTTTCCACCCAAGCCCACCTACAACCTTCTCACGCACGGTTGGTAATCAGAAGGATCATTGTTAGAGGTCTCCCTTCTGCTCGGAGCCTGGTACTAACTTCTGCATCAGAGTAAAAGTCAAAGGTCTTATGAAACCTCCAAGCATCTGTATTCCGTGCCACCTTGTCCTTCTCTCCTTGGAGGATTGCACACACTCAGGGCCCATCCCTGCCTGCGCCCTCTCCTCCTTCTCTGCTTTCTCTCCCCCGATCATGCTATTTACAACGTACAATCCACCTTTCTGTCCTCTCCGTTTGTTTTCCGCACTGGATGAATGTTCTGCAAGGACAGTGTTTCTGTCCGGTTTGTTCACTGCCGTAGCCTCAGAGCCCAGAATACAGCTTGGGATATGACCGCTGTCCCTTAACATTTGTTGAATTCAATTTTCCCAAGTGATTCTCTTGTTTAAAACCCCTCGGTGACTCTTTATGTCCCTCAGAATAAAGTCCCCTTCTTTGTGAGCACCCAAGGCCCTTTGGGATCTGGCCCCCTGCCCACGTCTCCAGCCTCCTCTCTCACATGGCCTTCCAGAACACAGCCCAGTGGAATTACCCACCACCCCACCCAGTGGCTCGTCCACCGTGGCTCTTCTCCCCCAAGAATGCTCTTCCCAAACCACCTGTTTGGGGACTCATTTGGGGGGTCAGTCAAGTTAGAGTAGACCCCATCTCTGTGCCCCCACAGTGCACCGGGCTCTTGCTTCTCCTAGCCTGTACCAGTCTGCCCTGACACCCTTTGTCTGTCCTTGTGCTTGAGAGCAGAGATGCCTATTAGTCTCAGGTGGGGCTCTCCAACCCCTAGCCAAGGAGACCCTCTGTTAGGTGGCGGTGGTGGGATGATTATTGTTATTACTGTCATCTTGGATAAATATTTATTCAATCAATGACTCTCCTTAATAGTACTGAGTGTCCACACGCAGCTCAACTTACTAGTTAGCCGACTGATAGAGTGACGGACTGGCTTTACAGAGTGACAGGGTGAGAGTCCCTCTTCCGCCTAGAGCTCTTTCCTGTCTTCAGAGCCTCTTCTTCAAAGCATGAAGAAGACAGAGTCTAGCACGTCACGAGGGAGGGCGGAAGTCACCTTGACTTCTCAGAAGCAATCAGAACGGCTTCAAGGACACTTCTGGAGCCCACAGGCACCTGATGCAGGTCCTAGGGCACGAGGTATTTTTTTATTACAACTCAAATTTCCCCACAAAAGGATACTGTTTAGTCCAAATTTATTACAGTCACGGGGCTCTTTGATCTGTCTGGCTTAGCTGCATGTCTTAAGTAGACTGAGTGAGAAGTGATTTCGCCTAGTCATTAAAAATCACCTATGGTGAAGGTTAAGTGCCTGTGCGCCATCATGTATCCATTCAATGAAACTTTATGTAGTTTCAGTGCCACTGGGGGGAGGTAATGACATGGAAGAGGGTGGTCCCTGCCCCCGGTGGAGGCACAGCCCCACAGTTAGTGAAGGGGCCCCTGGAGCTATTTAAGTGGTTTTACCCTTCATGTTAAGCTTTGCTTAATTAGAGGCAGATGTCTTCATCAAAAGACGAGAGGAAAGATTTCTTTTGTACCGGCTGTGTACACAGACTTGGGTTAAGTTGTTCCATTTAATCCGGACAACCCTACGGTATCACAGACTGAAGAAACTGAGACCCACTGAGATTTAATAGCTGGCCAGGGCCACACGTTCGTGTGTGTTGGTGCTAGGCTGCCAGTGAAGGTCTGCCCTTCCTCCAGGGCCCTGACCCTTCTACTCCACCTCCCTGGTAATGTGAATACCCACTAAGGACATTGCAAGAATATCCAGGGACCACAAAACTGGACAAAGTTGTCATGTCTACGTAAACTCCATTGAGACCCATTTACAGCTTTTTGAAAGCCAGCAGCCATCCAGTAAATTAAAACACTAGACACACACACACACGCACACACACCCACACCCTATTAAGTTGAAAAGAAAAATTGACACAAAGGAACAGTCTACTTATTTACTTATTGTTAATAGGCCCCAGCCTGTCCAAGGACACGGTTGGTGACGTCTATCCCTAGCCTCTCCCTATCACAGAAGGGGGCACTTGGTGAAGCCTGGGTTCCTTTGGCTTCTTCTAGAAAGTGGCCAAGGAAGGGAGTTGACTCAAGCAATGGTGCCCGGAGAGGCAGAGGGCCTGCGGTGTTCAGGCCCCAGGGGGACAGAGGGAGGAGAGCAAGAAGAGGCCCATGGGACCGCCATGGGGGGACCTGCTGTGAGCTCAGGGAAGTGGCCACCCTTCTACTTACATCCCAGCTCCAGGCAACAGCCCGAGCCTCGGTGAAGCCATCCACGCCCCAGCCGAAAGCAAGGCCTGGAAGTGGGCTCCACGCTTGCAGTGCCACCTCCCCTGGGCCCCCTTTCTTCACCCTGCACAGTGCCCCCATCATCACTGCCTCCACGGAGGGCTTCTGTTTGCAGGAAACACCTCTCCCTAGGCGCCTCCCTCAGAATCCTCGAATTATGACACAGATCCACTGCCGGGCGCAGTGATTAGGAATTCCATCAAGGCCTTCGTTTGTAGGCTTTGAATAGTCTCTCCCAACCAGAGCGTTTCTGCCACGGCTGAGAGTTTTATTATTCTGAGAACAGGAATCACTTTGCACCCACAGTGTCTGGGAGGCAGCTATCCTGACTTCCCGACATTCACTCAGAGAAAGTTCCCATCCTTTGCTGGAGGGTTGGAAAGGGTTTTGCTACACCCACCGGAACTGCCGTTCATGTGAACGGTTTAGGACCCTGTGGGCAAAAACCTGGGGGGAAAATTCCCAGTCCCATGAGCTGTGTTTTGGCTCAAATCCTTCTCAAGACTGGAGAAGCAGTGTTAATCATCCGGAGTGTTTTAAAGCCCCTGGAAAAAAAATCAATAAAAGTGCTTTTTCCCTCCTAAGCTACTTTCCTGGGTGGGGGTGGGTGCCAGCCCTTAGAAGTCCCTCCCCCTCTCCCTCTTCCCCTCCCCGCCCCAGCACACACGAACCCATGCTCTGGGCTCCCAGGGTCTCCAACTCGGGACAGTGAAAATGGCTCCCTCTGCCAGGGCCTCGCTTTCAGGGACATCTGTGAAGTCGTGTCAAGCTGACTGAAAGGAAACCTCTTTCGGGTATGACTCAAGAAGAGCATTTCACCCAGAAGGAAGATGTGGGGGCGAAAACAAATCAATGAAGGATTTGCAGATAGATGTTCTTCGGGCCTGAGTACAATTTACAAAATGCAGTGCGAAAGGAGATAAATCTCCTCCCCCTCTCTGCCAGCCTAAAGCAGATTCCTGAATAAAAACAACTCTTTGCAACAGAACCTTAGGCTCAGCTAGAAGTGAGTTTCCTCAAAAGGCACAGGGAAGGGGTGACCAATTCCTGAAATCCTACAGCAAGCATTTTTTGTCTAGCGGCACGAAGGTAGGGAAGGGGAGACCAGAGGACAGTTGTCAACACGGGGTTCCTGCCGGGACAATTTTACAGAAAGAAAGTTGGTTGGAACGAGTTTTCCAATAACACGGGGGAGCCGCCACCCAGCTAGCAGCCGGCCAACCGAGTGGCAGGTCATTGATTTAAGACGCAAGTCAACTCAGGGTTATGCCTTTCCATGATACCCCGAGGGAAGGGACCCAGTACAGAAGAAAGGGTTCTACATGAACCTGGGCTTGAAGAAACACGTTCCCCGGCTCCTCCGGACCACTTTGGCAGCTCGGTGAAGCCAGGACCAAAACAAACACACAGGGAGCTACCCCCAGACCCCCCATCCCCTCCCCTTCCTCCAAACCCCCAAGAAAACTTGATTTGTCTTCACTAAACACAAGCTGGGAAATTGGAGAGGAGGCAGAGGGAAAGAGGGAAAGACAGGGGGCCAGGCAGTGTCCATGCAGTCAGTGGAATTATTGATGTAGAGCCACACAAGCCCCAGAGTGCCATTGACAAGGATCATACCTCCTGCTGATCTCGGGGGAAATGCTCCAAGATCCATGGCTGGGAGTTTAGGAGAATCTCTAAGCCATCAGGAAGGAGCGGAGCACTGCGGCTCCTCAGAATGATGGACCAGGGCGAGCTTTAATTAACAGGGTCTGATGCCTCTTCTTTTTTGGTAACTGAGCAGATTTAAAGGGCTAGAGTCCCAATTTGGAGGGTGTCGGTGTTGCTCTTCCTGCTGCCGTTGCTGCTGCTCCAGCCACTGCTCCGGCTGCCGGAACAGCTTTCTGCAGACCTCCCAGTCCAGCGAGGAACCACAGCGATGAAGGTGGGGAAGTGCAGCCAGCGACCTGGGGGGTCTCAGGCTGCAGGGTTTGAAATCAAAGCCGCAGAGTTGTGGACCTCGGCGCTGCCCACCCGATGGGGTGCCAATGTCTTAACAGGCTGTCTCCCAGACCAGGGAGGGAGGCTGGATTCCTGGGGTGCAGGTGACATCAGGAGCACCCTCTCCAGATCTGGAGTGGGATGGACAGTGCCTGGGGAAAGTGGGAAGTGAGATCTCTGATTTGTGCCTCTGAGAGCAATGCGCAGTGACAGCCATCCTGCAAACTGCCCATACACACATGCCTACCCATGCACATACGTGTCGGCCCATGCACACACACATACCTGCCTGTGCACACACATGTCCACCCATGCATGCACATGCACACATGCCTGCCACTATTCACACATACACACACCTGCCCATGCACATGCATGTCCACCCATGCACACAGGTCCTCCTATGTGCATACATGCATACACACATGCACACATGCCCATGCACACATGCCTGCCACCATTCACACACACACACCTGTCCATGCACATGCATGTCTACTCATGCACACACATGTCCACCCATGCACGTGCATGTCCACCCACGCACATGTGTGCACACATGTCCATGCACACATGTCTGCCACTATTCACACATATCTGCCTGTGCACATGTATGTCCACCCATGCACACATATGTTGGCCCATGCGTGTGCATGTCCACCCATGCACATACATGGCTACCATGCACACACATGCATACATACCTTCCACTATTCACACACCTGCCCATGCACATGTGTGTCTGCCCATGCACACACATGTCTGCCCAGGTACACACACACACATGCCCCCTTTACGGATATCCAGATGCAAAGGCAATGGCCCGCAGCCAGCCAGTTGTCTTACCCATACACCTGCATTTTACAGGTAGACACCAAGAGAAATACTTGTGACTATTTCTCCAGAGCATGGCCAGGAGGGGAGATTGGAGAAAGGTGGTGGAGGAAGAAGGGGAAAAGCAAACCCACGTGGAGAGTGGCCGGCCTCTCTGGCTGCCTTTCCCAGAGCAGAGATTGAGTCAGGGATAGCTTCAATTCAAGACTGTCACCCCTAGGGAAACTCTGTCCCCACAACCTCTTTCTCCGAGCTCCTGCAGTCTATTAGAGAAGCCTCGCCTTGGGTCAGACCTCGGTGTCTCACCCTCATACTGGTCTATCAGATGTTCGGCATCATTATGACTGACTCCCTGTGATGCCAATACAATTGTTCTTGTGTGCTATTTAATACCACTTTCTCTGAGCGGGCATGCAAATAAATCCAGCCAACTGGGGCTCACCAGACTTGGTGTTCTGCCCCGGAGTGAGTGCCAAGGGGTACCCCAGAGGGAACAGGGCATGGGGTTGGGGGTGAACCTCAGACCCCTTCTGGCTCTGCTATGAGCACCTGTGTGACCCCATCCCCCTCCTGAGCCTGCATTTTCTCATTTGTAAAATGTCAGTGTCGAATGAAGCCAGCAAAGCTCTTCACAGAGAGGGGAAGCAAGGAGGGAGACAAGGCACTTTTAGAAAATAGGTTCCATTATCCAAACCCCAAGCTTGACCAAATCTTGGCTGACGGGGACAGCACACTGAAGAGGGCATGTGCTAAAAAAAATCTTGAAAAACACTGTGCAGAATCATCTCCAAGGGCCTCAGCGTCAATGAGGGATGGAGTGGGTCGGATACGCTCACCCTGATCACAGACTCTTCTCTGAGAGCTAGAGCCTGCACGCAGCCAGCTCAGACTGGCAAAGGTCAGAGAGAGGTGCCATATTCTATTCCAGCTGAGCCTTAGGCAAAAATCACTGAACAGTACCGTCTCTCTCCACAGAACTCTCTCTCTCTGTGCCCACCTTACCCCTGCCCTGCACGCTCCTTCCACCCCAAGGTGCCCGAGTCCTCATGCCACTGGCAATAAAAACTGTCAGCAGAGAACCTTCTATCACCCCCTTTAGACATCAGTTCAATGTAATTTCCTGTCCTCCGTCTTCCTGGGAACCTTGTGTATGGCATCCTCTCTTGCCTTTTAAAGAGAGCGGCCAAGGGGGACCGGTCAGATGAGGGCTGGGTGTGGAGGAGGGAGATGTGGGCTTGGCACCACATCACATAAAGAGAATGCTCACATGGGGGAGGGACTGTGGCCTCGACACCCGTTTCTTAGAGCTGCCTTGGAGTGCTGTCCCCACATTACCACAGCTACCACCATGATGGACTCATGGGACTCTATGCCCCGAATGCCACAGTTCAAACCTCTCCTCAACTTTCTCCATGGCTCCTCAGTACAAAGGCTATGAACCCGGAGATTTAACAGGAAGCTAGGTCCCCTGGCAGAGGCGATGGCTTCCTCAGTTCTGTGGGAGGCCCCCCGCTGAGGAGGAGAGGAAAGGTCACCTGCAGCATCCACCACCAGGACGTGCCCTCAAGATGACCCTGACCTCCTAAAGTCCAAACCGAAGAGACTACGACCCAGAGAGAAGCAGGGTCTCTCTCCTGTCCTATCTAAGCTCTTCCATTAGCACCCTTTTGGCCCAAATGACAGCCTGCCTCTTCCCCTATGATTGACAGATGGGCATGTCCACACTCTTCACGCCTATCAGCAGGAGCTTAACTTTATCAAACTTCTGCAAGATAAGCTTATCAGAACACAACCCAGGAGGCCCCATCTCTGTACGCTGTAGGAGTGATTTTGTGGAGCCTCGAAATTGCCCTGTCCACAAATCTGCTTTAGTGAATCTGGCTATTCCCTGTGGTCACTCAGCTTTGGCACCCCCATGGACACCCCGTGATGCTGGGGCTGAGTGCTCCAGACCACTCTTCCCAGGCACCCCCTGCCCACTGGCTTTCTTGTTGGCTTAGCAAAAAAAGGACTCCAGGAAGATGGGGAGGCCAGGAAGGAGCAAACCACAGAGGGATGATTCTTATCCCCACTTCCCTTGGCTATGGCTAGGTGCAGCCTCACTGATCCTTCGAGGACCTTCCACTGGTACTTGGAGGTACAGTACCAGCATTGCCCACCTCATAGAGGTGCTGGTAGCAGCTTGGCCATGACCCTCAGTGGTCAGACTGCCAGTTGTGCCATGTTCCACCCCCACCCTAGGTCCCCTCAGCCATGGCAGTCCTGCTGGGTTGGCGCCTCCCTCTGGGATCTGAGCAGCAGCTCCCTCCTCACCCAGGTGAGACCACCTCTCCTCTCTTGTTCCCCCAGCCCCAGGGATGGTAGCTGCTCTTGGCAAATTACTAATTCTTGGGGTTATTTCAGATTTCCAGTTCCTGTGTAACTGGTCCTGTGTATTGAATGCCATCTGTTTGAAACGTCTAGTGTGGTTTTGTTTTCCTCGCTGGACAAGAATTTTCCTTGGAGATCCCAAATTTGAGTGTTCTGATAGTCACAATCAAGTCATAATCTGAACATCCTAGCACGTATTACGCATTTGAGAATGCAAATGTCAACATTTACAGATTGAAAGGAATTACAAGAAAGAATAAATTATTAAGATCATTCTGCAGGTCAGAGCCCAATGACACAGCCTTATATTACATATTGGTCATTTATTACACCCAATTTTTATGTATCAGAAAGAAAAAATATTCCTGGTCTAATTTTAGATATTCCGAATTCAAAACAAAAGCATCTTAAGGCCAACTTAGGAAGTCAACAGTGAGAAGATGGAATTGAAGGCCAGCCCAGCAGGGAAGGACTCTTGGTAACTTACACATTCTATTCTGCTATTATTTAGCTGTGTTAAGTGTGTCAGGTAAATGGTAGTATGTTTCACTAATACTTTGGAACTTGGACAGTGTAGGCTATTAGAGATTTGGAGGATCTTTTTTTTAAAAAAGATTTTATTTATTTATTTGACAGAGAGAGAGATCACAAGTAGGCAGAGAG
The DNA here is from genome assembly GCA_002007465.1 of Ailurus styani. Classification (NCBI taxonomy): domain Eukaryota; kingdom Metazoa; phylum Chordata; class Mammalia; order Carnivora; family Ailuridae; genus Ailurus; species Ailurus styani. The sequence goes on along the minus strand of LNAC01000318.1, from coordinate 1,552,131 downwards.
ACAGGCAGAGAGAGAGGAGGAAGCAGGCTCCCCGCTGAGCAGAGAGCCCAATGCGGGCCTCGATCCCAGGACCCTGAGATCATGACCTGAGCTGAAGGCAGAGGCCTTAACCTCCTGAGCCACCCAGGCGCCCAATTTGGAGGATCTTAATATATCTCTCATTTCATCCTCTATGGTCTGAGAACAACCCACTGAGAACAAAAACCTGAGCAGAGCTTGGACATGTTCCCTAGTTCAGGAGTTCCAAGGGAGGATCTGGTCTTCTCCTCCACACCAAACACATGATGATGAGGCCTGAGAGCAAGTCTTGGTCTGACATCTGCCCAGACTCAGACAGAGAGGAGTGGCAGAAAGAGGTAGCCCCTGAGGGGCTGGCAAGACCTGCTCTAAGCAACAACCTATCCAGGTGGGCTGTCTGCAAAAAAGACGAGAAGAACAACAGAGTGACCATGTGTGGCATGAACTTTTTGAGCACAGGGACCAGAACTGTTCACTAATACAGTGTCCAGGCCCAGAATAGTGATTACCAAGTCTCCTTCCTTTGGGAAGTCTGCTGTAGAGAGGGGAAGGCAAAAAGGCAAAATCACAGACAGCAAAATGATCCCTTCTTCTATAGATGACAGGGATAAGAATGTGAGGCAAAGGAGCAAATGTTATTTGCATTCCCTCACATCATCTTTACCTCTCTCCACTCTCTCAGGACCCATATCAAATCCATCCCAGTGTGTGCTACCTTCACAGACCATCCCCCCCCAACCCCATCCCACTACCACTGGCTTCATGGAAGCCATTTGCAGTCTCCTCTGGTCTCTGACAAGAAATTTCTAAGTGAAACCCCCCACCTCCATCTATCATAGTGTCCATCTCTGCTAGGCATCAGAGATAAAGCCCAGCCCTTGGGGAGCTCAGGTTTTAGAAAGACAAATATCAAACAATCACCAAACCAAATGAGGGCAAATAAGAAGAATGCATAGTCTACACCACTTCTCATCATAAGACTAATTTATTCTGGGGAATTGGAGAAGGTTCCTGAGGTTGGTGGTGAAGCTAGGACCTGGAAACTAAGTAGGTGTTGGTGATGTGATGGGGGAGAGATTGTTCCCAGCAGAGCAGGCTCTAGGGCACTGGGCACCAGGCAAAGGCCAGGGAATGGAAGAAAGCCAGCTCAACATTGCTCACAAGGAGAGACTGGTCCATGGTCAGATGGGGAGGTCAACAGGAGGCACTCACGAGGCTTGGGACTTCATGGTCAGGGAGAAAGGAAGCTCCTACAGGGCTAGGCTGGATTGTGACATAGTGACAGAGGCACCTTTATAAAATATCCTTCGTCAATATAGAATATCTAAGGAATCTGTTGTAGAATCCAAGTAAGCAACGAAGGAAAATTGAACAAGGGTTTACAGTGGGAGCACAATAGAATCAAGCTTTCTAGAAAACATTTGTTTCCTCATGGTGCTTGGGATAAAATCAAACTCCTTAATCTACCTAAAAGGTCCTTCGCAGGAGCTCCTGGGTGGCTCAGTCAGGTAAGCATCTGACTCTTGTTTTTGGCTCCAGTCGTGATCTTAGGGTCATGAGATCAAGTCCCGTGTCAGGCTTCACACTCAACAGGGAGTTTGCTTGAGATTGTCTCTCCCTCTCTCTTTGTCCCTCCCCCTTCTCTCTCTCTCTTTCTCTAAACACATAAATAAAATTTTTAACAAAATTTAAAAAAATGAAAGGTCCTTCGTAAGCTGCTGGCATCAATGTTCCTTTAGCCAACTCTCATCTCCTTCCAGGTCTCCTAATTCCTGTCAGCTACAGCCACATGAAAGCACTTGCAACTCCCATAAAAGGCCATCTTTACACATCTCTGGGCCTTAGCACATGCTGTTCCTCCAGCCTCAAATACCCTTCCTTGCTGCCTTAGTGAACTCCTACTTATCTGTCAAGGCCCTACTCTGATGTCACATTCTCTGGGGAACCTTCTACAAGAACCACCTTTCCCCCCTGTATCTACCTTCCCCCAGGCAGCAAAGGCACATGCCTCCCCTGTAGCAATCACCATACTGTACAGCCATTTTCCTCCTACATGATTGTCTCTCACTCCATAACAGTAACAACAGGTGTTCTTTACCATCCTATCCTTGGTGCTTGGTACAGGGCCCACAACAAATTCCAGTTCCAATGAACAGGAGCATATACTTCCACATTAACAATCTTCCTTAACTCCTTGAGGAAAAATGCAGAATTTGTAGAACTCACACCTGCGGAGCTCTAATAAAATGTCAACAATCTGTAGCCACTCATGGCCTGTTATCAAGGGAAAGTCTGTTCGGGAAGTAAATAGTCGTCTTATTTGTTAGAATAATACACAAGTAATGATTTCTTAATTTTCTTGTTTTTCTCACTTGAGTCAAATTGTCTAGAGTTGTCTCATGTGACCCTGCCCACAGAATCAGACTACACAACCCAAACGCTGGAACAAAAGGCCTCCCCAAGACAACTACTTCTCTAGTCTTGCCCATGAATTGTGAAATCATAGGAAAGGCAGAGGGTCCACGTTTGAAGAAAAGGTATTTGTTTTCATGAATATGGAATATGGGTGCCCAAGATTTGGAGCCACCAGCTTACAAAAGCACCAAAGTCATAACACAGACTTACAGGTGAAAAGATGTCCACCCCGTTCTGATTGTGGCAAAATAGAGATGAAAATCCCCACACCTACTTCCCCATGAGATTTTTGTGGACACGTGGGATCAATTGCACATATGTAAGGTGTTGGTTGAGGTCTCCTCTGGGTGCCAGCTGCAACTTCATGATCAGTTCTCATGCCCTGTCCTCTGTCAGCCTCCACAGTCACATTTACCTGGCAGATGTGGATTTGGTACAGGTGTTGCTCCATGCCCCTCTCCTCCCTGATGGCTGGGCATAGAGCTTTGCCTTCCTGAATCCCCCATGAATCTCAGTTTTGCTCCCTGGCCCTGAAGTTCAAGGGTTCAGATGATTTGCAAATAGCAGAAATAGCTAGAACAAGCATGTGCTCCCTCATTCATTCTCTCCGACCATCCCAGATTCCTCTCTCCCCAGTTTTCTTGCCTTCCTCCTTCCTTCTCTCTATCCCACTTCCTAAGCTGAGAGCACAGCGCTCTTATGCCACAGAATACTTTATGAGAGAGCGTGACAGATTCAAAGCAAGGACTGGACTGTTGGATAAAAGTGTCATCAGTGAAATCTGTTCCCAGGGCCTGGGGGAGCTCTGGGCCATAGAAACTCCCTCTAAGTTCTGACACGAAGGTGCAGCCTTGAGGCAGACGTTGGGTCCCCACGCTGCTCACTGGCTAATGCAGCAGCCTGGGGAAGCAGGGGGGCATCCCTGGGTGAATTTCCTGGAGGTAATGAGTGGCTCACGAGCAGCTTGATGGATAGCCTTGCTCCATCCACCTGACCTTGGGTACCAACACAGCTGGCCGTGCCATCTGAGCCTCTCGGAGTACAGAAGTCCCAGCAGGGTGCTCTGGATAATGCATATTGTGAGCGGCAGTGTCATTTCCTTAAATCACACTGCTGTCACTTGGCAAGGCCATCTACTGACGCTCAAAGGCCCAACTTCCTCTCCTTATCTCATAGCCGAGGAAGATGCCAAACTCAACAATAAAACCACTGGCTTCTAAGAAAAAGAATCAGTCAGACAAGCCTGTATATACAGATATAAACTGAGGTCAGAAGAAGCAAAGCAGAGTGGTGTCCATAGTCCTGGTGCCCCAGTTCCAAACACAGAAAACCTACTATGGAGAGGGGGGCTACAGTCAAACAGTGGGGTTTGGGCAAAGGACAGCCCTGTCAGGGGTGTGCAAATGGCCACCAGCCAGCCTCGCCACCAGGATCCTTTCCAGCCAAGAGATGGGAGGAGTCTTGCAAGGAGGCTTGAGTAGGAAATGAAATGGGAGCTGCCACGATGCCCAAATTACCCACTCCCTTCCCCCGCCAAAAGACCCCCACGTGGTTCACTTCATCCAGGCCAATTACAGTCCACAATGAAGTTGGACTGGATTTATGTTTTCCTGGCTAGAGTCCTTGTTAATTTCCATGCAACTTCTACACAATTAATACATACTCATCATTGAAAGAAAGCACAGAGAAGTAGTTTCTCCAAATGGCGTCATCCAGGGGTCACTGCCATTTTATTTCCATTCATTGCCAACAAGAGCCTGGCAAAATCTTCCCTCCCCACCACCTGCTTCTTAATACACTAAGGTTACTGGGCTCTGAGCCTCTCCTGGAGGCCCCAGCTGGGGCAGAGCCTGGGCCACAGGGGCTGAACTTGGGCAGGCTGTCCTTGGAGGCTGACACCACACCCCCTCCTTTCCTTCTCAGGTTAGAGAACTTGCACATTTTGAAAGGTCAAGACCATCATAGAGCCAATCACCATCTCTTCCAAGGACTTGGAAAACTCCAAGAATCCAAGGACAGCTCAGAAGGGGACGGAGGAAGATCACCACAAGCCTAAAGGAAAAACACAGAGATCTGTGATGGCAGAATCAGAATTGGTTGGGAGTGAGAGAGATCTCATCTCTTACTGAATCCCTACCTAGTTGTTGTTTACAGCAAATTGTCCCCAAGCTCCCACCACCCCTGCATAGCTTGCACAGAAGGGGTAAATGTTCATATGGTGTCCTTTCCACCCTGAGGGGCTGGGGGGTGGAACACTGAAAGTATGAACAACCCCAAGTACAGTGATGTGAAATTCTGTTAGGTTTTTGTATAACCATAAATAGATAGGTATCTCTTTATTGGGTCCTGTATGCAGCTGGACTCAGGGCCACATCTAAAAGCCAGGACAAAGTAGAACTGATACTACTTTGCAAAAAAAGAAAACCTGTTCCTATTTTGTATGTTATCATTTCCCAACCCACCTGGACCACAGCCCCCACAATAGTAATAATAATATGAGACGGAGGAGGGAGCAGAAGGAGAAGATGAAGAGGAAGAGGTGAGTAGAATTCCTTCCTTGAATTCATATTGCAATGGTGGCATATACTAGCAGCAATACTAGGCATATCCACCCCAAGGGCATCCCGTTGCTAGCCCATTCATTCATGCTAATCCTGCATATTCCTGGCTCTTTCCTCTTGCCCTATGTTCCATGTGGCCAACCTCTGCAGCTAAACCTTTCTTAGCATTTATTTTTTTTTTCATGCTTTTTCAAAGATTCTATTTACTTATTTGAGAGAGAGAATAAGCAGGGGAGGGGCAGAGGGAGAAGCAGACTCCCTGCTGAGCAGGGAGCCCAACATGGGGCTCGATCCCAGAACCCTGGGATCATGATCTGAGCTGAAGGTGGGCGCTTAACCAACTGAGCCACCCAGGTGCCCCCTTTCTTAACATTTCTAAGTCCATCTGAGATTTTTCACTGAACAAGCCCACTCAAGACTCTCTGATTGAAGCTGCCCCAGGTAATAGTGTAGCCTGAACAACTCTAGCTTTAGGAAGTATATCACTCAATTAAACTTAGAGCAATATCCCCAGCTCCCTTCTTCAGCCACAGGAAGAATAGGCACTGTTAGGTTGGCTTATGAATCCCCTTGGATTCCTAAATTTCAGTCCTTGAAATAGAAGCCATCACATAGCAAAGGCTAAAGACAGAAACACCTATGTCCTATATCCAAACTGGGACCCATCCCTGGGAATCACCTGAACAGAAATCAGGAGTGATACCACATATGTCAGCCCCTGAGGTCTTCCGAAAACTGCGAGTCCCTCTTGATGTGTCCACATCTGCCCAGGGACCCAGGGGAATATCTACAGGTACTCTTAATCCAGCCAATTCTTCGGAGTCCAGGCTACAGAGCCCAAACGTCCTGGACAAAGCACAGAAGGACATCTCAGATGTCTCTCTCTGGTATTCCCAGAGCTTCAGAAAGAGGAGAGAATTTGGAGAATCAGGGTGCTGATGGACATGTTCCTGGGTAAATTTTATTTGTTCTTTATGGCTGAACTCAGACATCACCTCATCCAGGAAGTCTTCTGTCATGCACAAGCTTAGGCTCCCATTTTCGGTGCCCTCAAAGCATCATGCACTTCCCACATAGACTTATTACATTATATTGTAAGTTCTCAAAGACCTCTCTGCTCCCCAAAGCACACTAGACTATGTGCCTTTGAGCCTAGGGGCTGCGTCTTACTGGTCCTTCTGGAAGGCTAGCACAGCGACCTCCTGTATTTGCTATTGGCCTGGACACCCCTAACTGCAAATTTGAGTTTTAAGACCTGGCTCGTGCCTATTTATACCAAGATTAACATATTTTTGTACACCCTCACCCCTAATTGCTGCAGCTAGGGGAAATGAGAAGTGGGAATTGAAAACAGATCTCTCCAAGGCCAAACCAATACAAGAGGGTTTTGTAATGTCACAGTCAAGGTCGGGAAAGAGACAGACACTCTTCCAGCATAATAAAGTCCAAAAATTATGCTTGCAGTAAGACATGAATCTTGTATGTAGATCATTGAAGTCTTTGGGCAGGAGATTAACACTTGCAGTATAACTGGTTTGTTGTTTGAAGTAGTTTGGGATGATCATAGAGGAAAAGGAAAAAGAAAAAGAAAAAAAAAAGCAATATTCCTACCCAAAGAAGAGTCCCCTCTCTTTTCTCCTCTGACTTCTAGGCTCCAAGTCTCCCCCACATTCTGAGTTCAGTACAATGGAGACTTTAATATAATGAGGAGCTGGGACACCCCTCAAAGGGAACAGTCCTAGCCCAGGAAAGGAAGAAAACAAAATGAAGCAGAATGAACATAAAAAAACAAAAACAAAAACAAAAAAACAGCAAAAAAAAAAAAACAGGTCTAAGTGAGAGATCTGGTCAATGAAGAGGACCTCCATGTGGGGGCCAACACCCTAAAGGTCTGAACAGGGAGGACCTGATCTTGGTATGATGCAGGAGTTTGAGCTACTTAGTTTGAAGCCACAATGCCTGTCCCTCAACCCATTACCATTCCAGTTCTGTATAGTTTAGATTCTATCACAACAACCTGGATTGAAGAACACAGTAAACTTTCCTTGAGGTCACATGTGTGTTGTACACGTGTGTACATATGTGAATAGGCACTTGCCTGGCAAAGGAAGAGAAAAGATTAGCCCTCCTTCCCCAGGTCAACAGCTGCCACCTAAGATACCTCTAGGGTCACTGACAGGGAGGTAGGGGACATCTGGAGAAGGGTACCCAGCCACAAGGGAGTCCACAGTCTAGTGTGTGGGCAACTGAGAGGTCATTAGGCATCTACAATATAGTATAGAAAGTATTACATGGAAGTGCCAGGATGCTTTAAGGACACAGAGAAAGGGCACCTTAGGGTTTAGGAAGGCTTTCTAGAGAAGGTGATATCTATGTTGAGCTCTGAAGATCAAGTAGAAGTTAACCAGAGCATGTCCCTAAAATACCCTACCCCCCTCCATGCTTGGAGAACAGCTGCAAGCCTTCCTGTAGGTCTAAAATAAGGACACCAGTGTGGAGTCACACACATTTCGGATGTGTCAGAGCCTGTTTGTTCCCCTCGTGGGTCCCCACAGCTTATAGACCCTCTCACTTACCTATGTTCCTGGAGGTGGTCCCAAATCCTTTCCCTGGAGCTGCCAAAGTGGCCCCAATGCTGTTAGCTGGGATGAGATGAATTTGCAGTGTCCACACAGCCGGGGAGCCGTACCCCAGAGCCGGCCTGGCCTGGCCCCTTGGAGCCCACTGAAGTCGTGCCAGACACTGACTAGGCTGCCTGCTCAGACTGCAAGAGGGAGAAGTGTGCTGTGAGCATCCTGGAGCCCAGCCAGGCCTCTCTGGCGAGGCAGGCAGGTGGAGGAGGAGCTGGAGAGAGCCTTGTAAAAACTCCAGAGGATCAAATTAACTCCCGAGGAGCTGTAAAACCAGCAGGCTGACCGCCACCTCGAGGTCCACTGCAGACCCCACCCAGGCTGGTGGGGGTACATGTCCCTCACTATAGTCCTCTGGATATGCCCCTAATTAACTTCACCTTGCTGCTTAAATTTGAGCTGGACCCTTACCCAGCAACACACCTTGGGTAGAGTCCCCCGCTATGAAACTGACTGTTACCTTGCTTTAGGCTTTTTAAAAAATACAATTTTTATTGAGGTGAAATTCACATAACATAAAATGAATCATTTTAAAATGAACAATTCAGTGGCATTGAACACATCCACTATGTTGTAGCAATCACCACCTCTATGTGGTTGCGAAATACTTTCATCACCACAAAAAGAAACCCTATACCTACTGAACAGTTACATTTCATTCCCTTCTACCCCCAGTACCTGAAAAACACAGTTTGTGTTCTATCTCTATAGATTTGTCTATTCTGGATATTTCATTTAAATGTATCATACAATATGTGATATTTTGTGTCTGGTTTCTTTCACTTACCATAATGTTTTCTAGGTCCATTCATATTGTTGTCCGTATTAGGACTTCAATTCTTTTTATGGTCAAATAATATTCCATTGTATATATGCACCAAAATTTGTTTATCCTTTGTCGATGGACATTTGGGTTGTATCTACCTTTTGGTTCTTGTGAATAGTACCACTGTAAATATCTGTTTGAGCAATCGTTTTCAAGGCTTTGGAATATAGATCTAAGAGTGGAATTGCTGGGCCATGCGGTTATTGTGTGTTTAACCTAACTTAGACATATGTTTGATATGTTTTTCACAGTGGTTGAATCATTTTACAGTCCTACCAGCAATATGTAGAGTTCTAGTATCTGCACATTCTCTCCAAAACATCTTTTTTTTTTCCCTTAATAACCATTTTTGTGGCTGTGAAGTGTTATCTCATTAGGCTTTTGACTTGCATTTCTTTAATGACTAATGATATTGAGCATCTTTTCATGTGTCTGTTGGCCATTTATATATCTTCTTTGGAGAAATGTCTTTTCAGATCTTTTACCCATTTTTATACTAGGTTGTCTTCCTGTTGTTGAGCTGTAAGAGTTCTTGTATATTCTAGATACAAGATACTGATCAGACATATGATATGCAAATATTTTCTCCCATTCTGTAGGTTTTTTCATTTACTTAATAATGTTCTTTTTGTTTTTTTGTAAGATCTGGAGCACATTTTTAAATTAGGTATTTTATCTTTATTCCAGCATAGTTAACATACAGTATTATACTAGTTTCAGGGGTACAATTCTATACAACACCCAGTGCTCATCATGAAAATTTTGATGAAATACACTTTATGTTTTTCTTTCGTTGCCTGTACTTTTTATGTCATATCTAAAACTTCATTGTCAAATCTGAGGTCATTATGTTTTCTTCTGAGTCCTACGGTTTTAGTTCTTTTTCTAAGATTTATTTATTTATTTGAGAGAGAGAGAGTGCACGCACACAGTGGGGAAGAGCAGAGGGAGAGAGAGTCTTAAGCAGACTCTACGCTGAGTGAGGAGCCCAACACAGCGCTCGATCTCATGACCCTGAGATTATGACCTGAGCTGAAACCAAAAGTCAGACTACTGACTGCACCACCAGGTGCCCCTGGTTTTAGTTCTTTCACTTAAGCCTTTGAACCATTTTGAGTTAATTTTTGTGTATGGTATGAGGTAGGGATCCAACTTCATTCTTTTTCAAGTAAATCTCCAGTTGTTTCAGCACGATTTGTTGAAAATACTATTCCTTTCCCACTGAATGGTCTTGACATCCTTTTCAAAATACGTTGGCCATAGATGTATGGGTTTATTTCTAGATCCTCAATTCCATTCATATAGCTATCTATCCTGTGCCAATACCACACTGTTTTGATTACTGTAGCTTTAAAAATAAGCTATAAAATCTTTTTCCTTAATCTTGTCTGAACTCAGTCAAGAGGAAGTGACCTGAATCAGCATTCTTTTTCCTAACTGGATAACTCATAAGCAACCCCTTATTCTCAAATGCTCTTTGACATGGTGGAGTACGGGTCTAATTCTGAAGTCAGGGTAAAAGTAGAGAGAGGAGAGAGGGAAGTCATGAGAAACAGTGCAAAAATTTTCCCCTTCGGTGGGAGGATGGGCAAGATGGGTGAAGGGGAGTGAGAGACACAGGCTTTCAGATATGGAATGAATAAATAACAGGGATAAAAGACACAGCATAGAGACTATACTCAATATTTTAATACCATTGTATGGTCATAGATGGTAGCTACACTTGTGGTGAACATAGCATATTGTATAGACTTGTCAAATCACTGTGTTGCACACTCAAAATTAATGTAACACTGTGTGTCAACTATACTACAATACATAAATAGACAAGCAAACAAAATCTCCCCCTTTAGTTCCACATAAAAAGGAAGAACATAATGTAGTGAAAAGAATACAGGCATGAGCGGGTTTCAAGCCCAACTCGGAAGTTATTAGTTATGTGGACAACTTACCCTCTCTGGCTCTTGGTTTTCTCATGTGGAAAATGGGCTGTTACGAGAACTGCATATGTGTCATAATGCACATAAAGCATTTGGCCCAGAGATTCTGCTCAATAAATAGCACAAACTTGTAACTGGGAAATGACCATAGAAACATGGCATATCCTGACTACTGCAAGATCGGATCTTAAATACCTACTCTAGAAGGGTGTGTAATGAGGACAGATTTGTTGACTACTTTTAATCAGTCACAGGCACACCCTAAGTTAGGCTATGCACAGAAGAGACATTAGTTGTTTTTCTTTTTCTTTTTTCTTTTTTAAAATTTTTTCGGTGTTCCAAGATTCATTGTTTATGCACCACACACAGTGCTCCATGTAATACGTGTCCTTCTTAATACCCACCACCAGGCTCACCCATGCCCCCACACCTCTCCCATCCTTAACCCTCAGTTTGTTTCTCAGAATCCAGTCTCTTATCTTTTGTCTCCTCCTCCGATTTATCCCAATTCACTTTTCCTTTCCTTTTCCTAATGTCTTCCATTTTATTCCTTATGTTCCACAAGTAAGTGACATTAGTTTTTTATATGTCCTTACTTCCTTTTCTGTAAATGAGCTCCTTGATTAATTAATTTGTAAAAAGTGTTATGTGGGATGCCATAATAGTGAGTAAAGCTTTCTGTAAGTCCACAAGTAATGTTGCCAGAAGCTTAGTGAGCAGGGATGACAAATTCATATCCAGAATGAGGGTCTATTTCAATGATAACCAATCACTGTTCTCTCCCTGATGAAAGCGATCCAATATCATTAAGCACCCTACACTTCGATTAAAGACACAGGGGCAACAGAGCTTATAGGGTTTTCTAACTACTCCCCAGAATTTCTTTTGTGTGAAACATCTTTGGATGTTCAGGTAAATCCCTAAGTGGAGACAGACGTGTCTAATTGGACTCTTCTTTGGGGAGGGAGTCCATTCAGAGGGTGGAGACCTTCAGGGTTGCAGGGTGACTGGCCTGAGCCAAGTGCTGCAGGGGGGCTGTGAGCAATCCACAGGGGCTCATCCCCCAGCCTCCATGAGGAGACATGCCCACTTCATCAGTGGGCAGAGGCTGGCCTGCACTCTTCCTGAAGTCTGAGTGGCTCTGCATCGTCTCTGCCAAAGTGGAATCCACGTGGTCCCCTGTCTCTGTAGGTCTCTTGCTTCCAAAGTGTGGTTTGTCCAGGGAGCATGTGACTGGCAAAGCCCCAGTCACCTGCCTGCCTCCAGCTGCAAGAGTGTCTGGGGAAGCTTGTTCCCAAGCTTTATGTTGGAGAGGCACTGACACATCCTGTGGGGAATCCTCCCAACACAGGTGGGGTGGTCAAAGAGCTGAGTGTTAACAAGAATGACTCGTCCACCATTTGGGGTGTCATAACTAGGTCCCATTTAGTCTTGGTAAACAGAATACTGCTACTCTCCCAATCCCACCAAAATGAAGGCAAGAGAAATGAACCAACAGAAAGACAAAACAGGACATGACAGTGCTGCCTTCCCCAGCCCTATCAACCATAGTCACAGAAATGTTGCCACCTGCTTCCTGAGCCTGGCATTTACTAGGCATTACATCCTTGTTGAATGGATGAATGGACAAATGAGACAATGCAGGGAGATCTTATTCATCTCAGGCACAATATCTGGAATATTTAGGATTAAGCCCCAGGACCACACATGTTTCTAAACTGTAGTCTTCCTACCTACTCTGACCTGCCCCCAACCCATTGGCCAGATATGAAAGAGGCACCTTTTGCCCTGTTTCCAGTTTTTCACTGGAATGTAGGCCCCTGCAGCTTGAAAACCCTCACTAACCCTCTCACAAGGGGCAGGACCTGCTGTCTCTATCCCTGGATGTTGGCCACCTGTTGGAGTCTGACTTTGATCTTACTTGCTGCAGAGAACCCTCCCATCTGTCCCATCCGCCAGGTCAGGGTCCATGCTGGCCCCAAACAAACTCATGCACCCATGCTTAGCTGAATCAGCTCCCCTGCCCATTGACCAAAGCTGCCAAGCTCCCAAGTTGCCCACCTGACTTGCAACACTTTCTACTAATCTTCAAAGTAATTTTTCCCACTATTTAAGGTGCTCCTTAGTTCCCTTTCAGCTGAGTATCCCAAGGCTAAAATTGAAAAAATGATTCCACACTTTCCACTTTTATCATTCACCCTTCATGGGGATTTTTGGCTGAAACTTGGGGTCAAATGTTAATAACATGGTTTTCATGCAAATATAGAATGAATACATGTCAAAGATTTATTCAACTTATTAATGAGAGAATCAGGAGTTTGGGTAAAGCTGATTCAAAAAGCATTTGAGGATCGGGTTATTTATAGGTTTTTGAAAAAGGCATGTTAGAATAAAGTTGTTAGACACAAAACTGGTTAATGTCCTGATAGTGTGGTAAAACATTTGGAGTTATCTTTTCTGCCAGGCAGAAATCAATTGCATCCCCACCAGAAAAAAAATCATCGCGTTAACATGTAACTCCACAATGTCTGGGCTTTTAATCAATGATGAATAGTGACTCAAACAAAGGTACATTCCCCTATAATTAAATAATGCTTTGGGGCCTGTTCAACAATGCCCCCGTGTGACATTGAAAGAAGATGTTGTTCTTTCTTTGCCTTATTTTCACGATTTAGATGTTTTTCTAAACTCTGTGTATGGGTTGTAAAGATCTCCCTAGAAGCTGGGGAAGCTAGGCTCTCACGGAAATGTCTTCAAACACAGACCTGCAGTGTTCAAAATCCCACAATGACACCCAGGTACTCTGGTCCATACAGACCCCTGAACACACTGGCCTCTTCCATCCTTTCTTTGCCTGAGCTTCATTATTCCCTCAACCTGGAACACTCTTCCCCTGCTTGTCCATCTGGATTACTCCTGTACTTACTTCATGACATGCTTCAAAAGGTAGTTGCTCCAAGTACCCTTTGTGGACTCTCCCAAACCTGATACAGTATCTATAGTGGTAATTCTGACAACATTACCAATTACTGGGTTCTTCATATATGCCTGTGTTCATTTTAAATCATTTATTGATTTGTTGACCTTATCTAATTTAAACCTTTTCATAAAAAGGTTGAACAAAGACAACTTTACCTCATTTTCCAAAAAAATATTACATAGCTGGGAAGTGCTTGAGACAACACTCAAACACAGTTTTTTCAGATACATAACTATATTCCTCTACTCTAGAATGTTTTAGTTCCCACACTGCTCAAGCAGATCTGCATGAATTCCCTGAGGAAGAGTTTTGTGGCACATGTCCCCAGTGCAGAATGGCCAAGATTATTTGAAAATTGAACAAGTCTAGGTCTTACAAGGAAATATGAAGAATATGGAAGAAGAGTGTCTACTGTGGATATGGTTGAGAGCTCCTGAATTCTAGAGTGACTTCGGCTGGCAAAGCCCAGCCCTTGGACAAAGTGTACTGGTGTGAGTCACCTCCTGATTGAGAAACAGTGGAACTCTTCTGGACACATTCACAACACATCTCAGCCTGAGCCTGCCAGCACTCTGGAGGCTTGCACAACCAACCCCTTCAGCCTTCAGATGCTATCAACCTGTAACATTCAGAGCTGCTTTTCTGCTTCTCTTCAAACTATTCATTCATTCATTCATTCATTCATTCATTCATTCATTCATTCCACTCAAAGCTGCTGAACACTTACCTTGTGCCAGACGCCATTATGTGTGGAGGTAGAGAAAGTTAGCAAATCATAGATAGGCAGTCTTCTGCTGGAGAATATGTTCCATTGTAGGGAGAAAGCAATCAAATAAGTGTATGCAGAAGTATGAAATTGCAGCTGGAATAAGTGCTACAAAGAAAAGGTGAGTCCTGAGAACATGGAACAGAAAGGATCCATTGAGCTGAGACCTGAAGGGCAGAATTATATCAAAAGAAGCAAAGAACAGCTTGGGGATCGTGGTTAGGGAAGAGACATGTGTAACAACCAGTTCACAGGAGAGTTAGGAAAGACCTAACTGATGTTCCTAGAGGTTATCACCTGCTTTTCTTTTTCATCACCTTGCTAAGGATCATCTCTGTGTCTACTGGTTCCTCCCAGGACAATGTGCCCTTCTCCAAATTATCCTCTATGCAATCTCCCTATTACAGTTGAATTCACATAGCATTTTTCTTACATCCTTACCTTACCCATTAATTTCTAAGTTCTGTTAAGGCAGGAATCATGTAGCATTCATCTTTAAATCCTCAGGATATAACACATTGCCTGGAAAACAATAGGCAAGTGATAATGAATGAATGAGTGAATGAATGGTTGAATGAATGAGAGCATAAATCTGGGACATCTGTAATCAGTACATGCCATAAGCAGCCCAGCAATTCTGAACAGATGTATTTCATTGAGAGTATGAAGCACAGAGGAAGTCCCTGAAACCTCAAAGCCTAGTAAGGGTGTCTGTCTGCCTGTTTTTTAAATACTGCCCTCCACTGATGCTCCCTGATCAGTGTAGTGTCCTGACACCCTGGTATGCAGGGATGAATTGTGAGTGTATCAAAAATATTTGGGCAGCAAAAATAAAATCAACATTTACAAATAACCTGATTAAAATAATAAATTTCAGGGTATATATTATAGTTTTAGTTTGCTTGTCCCTAAAGACCAATGTATGATCTCTTATTCATGAGCTTAGTTGCCATCCATACAAGTTCTTGGTGAAGTATATGTTCATATATTTTACTCACTTTAATCAGTTGTTTGATTTATTTTTATTGAGTTTTGAAAGCTCTTTATATATTCTGGATACAAAACTTGTAAAACACACATGCTTTGCATATATTTTCTCCCACAAATACATTTCTGTGCCTTGTCTTTTCATTCTCTTAACAGTATCTTAAAGACAAATGAATTTTCAGAATTTAATGAACATGAAAATAAAATAAAATTTTGATGATTCCATCAATTTTTACTTGTATGGATCATGCTTTTAGTATTTAATACATTTTTGCCTCTATGAAAAATAATTTTCATTTACAATAATGTCTTATTTTAGTTAGCATAATGTCTTCCAGGTCCATGCTATTTAATGAGTATAAAGTCACAGTTATACAAGATGAATAAGTTCTAGAGATCTTCCTTGCAACATAGTTAAGACAATATTGTGACTTAAATTTTTTCAAGAGTGTATATTTCATGCTAAGTGTTCTTACCACAGAACCCCAAAAACAAGCAAAGGGACACAAGGAAATTTTTGGAGGTAATAAATATGTTTATTACTTTAATGGTGGTAATGGTGTCATGGATGTATACATATGTTCAAACTCATCAAACTGTATATATTAAATATGTTTTTGTATATAAATTATACCTCAATAAGCTAAAAAAAAGAAACATTTGCTTAACGCAAGTCATAAAATTTTCTTATATGTTTCCTTCTAGAAGTGTTATAATTTTAGGTTCTATATTTTGGTCTTTGATTCATTTTGAACTAATTTTCTATATGATACAGAGTATGACTTTAAGTCCCATTTCTGCATATGGATATTCATTGTTACAGCACTATTTATTGAATAGACTAGACTAACCTTTCTTCCCTGAATTCACTTTGCGTATTTGTTGAGAATTAACTGTCCATATAAGTGCAGGTGTATTTCTGGACTTTCCATTTCTATTCTATTGACTTTTTGTCTACTTTTACGATAATAACACTGTCTTACTTACTTGTTTCATAATCAGTGTAATATTAGTTTTAGTTTTCCAACTTTTTTCCTAATATGGATGTCTTTTACTTCATTTATTACTTTATTGTGCCCAGAATCTCCAGTACAATGTTGAATAGAATGGTGAAAGTGGACATTCTCATCTTGTTCCTAAATCTAGGGGAAAACATAGAATTTGTCAGATGGAAAATGCCACTTCCATTCCCTGTTTTCTGAAGTTATTTTTCAGAGTTGGATGTTGGATTTTGTAAAACATTCTACTGTGTCTGTTAAGATTGAATTACATTAGTTGATTTTCTATTGTTAATCCAACACTTCATTCTTTGGATAATCTCCATTTGTTTATCCTTTTTATATGTTGTTAGATTTGATTTGCCAAAAATTGACTTAGAATTTTTGCATCTATATTCATGAGGAATATTGGCCTGCAGTTTGTTGTTATTGTTGCTTTAACAATGTTTTTGTCTTGTTTTAATATCAGGGTGATATGTTAGAACATATTCCCTTCCTTTCAACTGTCTGGAAGAATTTATTTGGGATCGGTATTATTTCGTCATTAAATGTTTAGTAGAATTCACCAATAAAGATGTTTAGGGCCAGAAATTTATATGTTTGAATCTACAAATTCAATTTCTCCACTAGACATAATGTTTTTTGGATTATCTACTTCTTCTTAAGTAAGTTTAGATAGTTTGTATTTTTCAAAAGAGTCTATGTTTCATTTATATTGTCATATTTGTTGGGAAAAAGCTATTAATAGTATTTCCTAACATTCATTTACTGTATGTAGAATTTCTGTCAATTTTATTGATCTTATTAAAGAACAAAATTTTTATTTTATTGATATTCTCTTTTTTCTGTTTTTTTATTTTACTGATTTTTTATTCTGATTTGTTATTTTCTTTTCTTTAACTAAGTTTGGGTTCATTTTGCTCTTTATTTTCTAGAGTATTAAAGGTAGAAGCTGGAGTTACTGGTTTAAGACCTTTCTTCTTCTCTCATGTAAGTGTTATACATGTTCCTAAAAGTACTGCTTGAATGGCATCCTACAAATCTTGATATGTTGTATTTTTATTGTCATTCCACTCAAAATGCTCTCTAATTTCATTTTTTATTTCTTCTTTGACCCATGGTTCATTTAAAAGTGTGTTATTTGATTTTAAGCAAAATAAATCAGTTAGGGAGAGACAAATACCATATGATTTCACTCATGTGGAATTTAAGAAATAAAACAAGCACAAAAAATAAGAGAGACAGATACAGAGACAGAGTGAGAAAGACAAAGCAAGAAACAGTCTCTTAACTATAGAGAATAATTTGACAGTTACTAGAGGGAAAAAGGGGTAGGAGAATGGGTTAAATAGATGATGAGGATTAAGGAGTGCATTTGTGATGAGCACCAGGTGTTGTACAGAAGTGTTGAATCACTATATTGTATGCCTGAAACTAATACTACACTGTATGTCAACTAACTGGAATTAAAATAAAAACCTAGGGGAGGGAAAAATAATGAAACAAGATGGGATGGGGAAGGAGACAAACCATAAGAGACTCCTAATCTCACAAAACAAACTGAGGGTTACTGGGGGGTGGGACAGTAGGGATAGGGTGGATGGGTTATGGACATTGGGGAGGGTTTGTGCTATGGTGTGTGCTGTGAAAGGTGTAAGCCTGATGATTCACAGACCTGTACCCATGGGGCACACAAAAAAAAAAACCCTAGGGGAGCCTGGGTGGGTCAGTTGGTTGTGTCCAACTTTTGATTTCCACTTGGGTTTCCACTTGGGCTTATGGGATTGAGCCCCACGTGGGGTTCATGCTCAGTGGGGAGTCTGCTTCCTCTTCTCCCTCTTCTTCTGCCTCCCACCTCAAATACATAAACAAACAAACAAATCTTAAAAATAAAATAAAAACTTTAAAAATTTAAAGTGTGCTATTTGGTTTCCAAATATTTGAAGTTTTTAAGAGCTCTTTCTATTATTGATTTAGAATTTAATTTGATTTCTAATTTAATTCCATTGCAGTCACACAACATATTTCTATTGAGAAATTGTTTGAAATTTATTGAGACTTTATATGTCCTATAAATGCCATATAGATCAACCTGGTTGACAGTGTTGTTTAAATCTTCCATATCTTTACTGACTTTCTAATTTTTTTTCAAATATTAATTTAAGGGTACTGGAAGGTTCCATTCTAATTTGGATTTGTCTATTTGCAGTTTTATCGGTTTTTGCTCCAGATACTTTGAAGCTTTGTTATTGGGAGCATAAATACTTAAAATCATTATGTCCTCTTGATGAATCGATCTACTTATTATGAAATTAACATNTTTTATCGGTTTTTGCTCCAGATACTTTGAAGCTTTGTTATTGGGAGCATAAATACTTAAAACCATTATGTGCTCTTGATGAATCGATCTACTTATTATTATGAAATTAACAATTTTTAAATCTCTGGGAATATTCTTTGCTCTGAAATCTACTTTGTCTTATATCACTACAGCCAATCCAGTTTCTCTGCCTTTTTATTGGGATGTTTAGACCATTTATGTTTAGTATGATTCCCATTATGGTTAGATTTAAGTCCATCTTCTTGGTACTTGTGTTTTTTATTTGTTCTATTTGTTCTTTCATCACTTCCCCCTTTTTTCCTATCTTCTTGTGTTTTAAGTGAATATTTTTTGTATAATTCCATTTTATCCCCTTTGTTGGCTTTGTTTTGTTATGTTGTTGCTTCAAGGTTTACAGAATACATTTTTAACTTATGACCCTCTACCTTCAAGTGATATTATATCACTTCACATACAGTGTAAGAATATTATAGAAGTATTCTTCCATTTCTTCACTCCCAACCTTTGTGCTACTGTTGTCATACGCTTTACTTTCCCATGTTATAAATCAAATGCTCCATTATTATTTTTGCTTAAAGTCAACATATTTTAAATAAATTCAAATAACAAAGAAAGACTTTACATATGTACTTCAGTCGTTGTCATTTCCAGTGTTCTTCACTTCTTTGTGTAGGTTTATATTTCCATCCAATATTATTTCCTGTCTGCCTGAAAGAATTACTTAAACATTTCATATATTGGGAGTCTGCTGGGCATTAATTCCTTCAATTTTTTTATATCTAAAGAACTCTTTCTATTGCTTTCATTTTGAAAGATACTTTGCTTCTAGGGTGAAATGTATTTTTTGTTTGTTTTTTACTCTTTTAGTATTTTAGAAATGCTGTTCTGCTATCCTCTCACATTCTTTGCTCCTAACAAGAAATCCATTGTCATCTTTATCTTGTTCTTTTACATATAACATGTCTTTTCACTCTGTCTACTTTGATGATTTTCTCTTTATCACTGGTTTTGAGTAGTTTGAATATTACATACCTTGGTGTGTGTGTGTGTGCGCGCGCGCGCGTGTGCATGTGTGTATGGCTAAGCTTCTTGTGCTTCTTGCATCTATGAGTTTATAGTTTTTATCAAATTGAGAGATTTTCAGCCATCATTTCTTTTTTTTTTTACTTTTTTTTTATTTAATTTTATTTTTATTCTTTGCCCAAGGGGTACAGGTCTGTGGATCATCAGGCTTACATCTTTCACAGCATTCACCAAAGCACAAACCCTCCCCAATGTCCATAACCCATCCACCCTATCCCTACCCTCCCACCCCCCAGTAACCCTCAGTTTGTTTTGTGAGATCAGGAGTCTCTTATGGTTTGTGTCCTTCCCCATCCCATCTCGTTTCATTATTTTTCCCTCCCTACCCCCCACGACCCCCCACCCTGACTCTCAAGTTCCTCATATCCGAGAGATCATATGATAATTGTCTTTCTCTGATTGACTTATTTCGCTCAGCATAATACCCTCCAGTTCCATCCACGTCGTTGCAAACAGCAAGATTTTGTTTCTTTTGATAGCTGCATAGTATTCCATTGTATATATATACCACATCTTCTTTATCCATTCATCTGTTGATGGACATCTAGGTTCTTTCCACAGTTTGGCTATTGTGGACATTTCAGCCATCATTTCTTCAAATATTTTTCTGCTTTGTGAAGAAGCCTGAACTTCTTTGTCATGGACTCAAGTTACACATTTATTGGCAACGCATTTGTAGGTTTCTTGAAGTTGTCCCAACAGCTCACTGAGGCTCTGCTCTTTCTTTTCTCTCTGTGGTTTATTTTGGATAATTTCTATAGCTATAATTTTGAGTTACTAAAAAGTCACTTTTATTCTGAAATGTCTAATATGCCATTAATTTCACCCACTGTATAGTTCATCCAAGGTATTGTGGATTTTATTTCTAGAAGTTTGATTTAGGGCTTTTTTAAAATAAATATCTCCCGTGTCTCCACCTAACTTTGTGAACATATGGAATACCATTTACAATAATTGCTTCATTATCCTATCTTCTAATTCTAACATCTTTGTAAAACTGTGTTGGTTTTTATTATTGATTTTTCTTCCAATTATGGGCAATAATTTCCTGATTTTTTTGCATGCCTGGTAATTTCTTATTGGATACCAGACACTAGTATCCAATAAATATCTATTGAATTTTACCTTGTTGGGTGAAGGCTATTTTTAAATTATTATAAATATTCTTAAGCTTTTTTTCTATGAAACAGGTATTTGGTAACAGTTTTATATATTTGGGTCTTTAAGATTTGTTAGGTGGTTCCAGAGCAGTGATTAGAATTAGCTATTCTGTTGAGGAAAAGAAAAAACCCACCCAATGTCCCATGAATCATGAGTTTTTCTATTCTGGCTGGTAGGAGTAAGCTCTATTCCCAGCCTGTGTGAATGTCAAACATTGTTACCTCTCATCCTTCCAAATGGTTCTCTTACTAGTCTTGAGTAGTTTTCTCACATGCAAGCACTAATCAGTATTCAGCTCAATTCTGAGGGGCTGCCCTCCACGGATCACAGGCCTCCTCTTTCTGGCTTCTCCTCCCTGATTCTCAGGCCTTTGAATTCTAGCCTCCTTCATCTCCCCAGACTGTCAACCATCTCTTCTCAACTGAGGAAGTCTGTCAGGTCCTGCAACACTATCTGGGTATTCTCTCAAAGGAGTGAACTGGGAGTAAATTGTAAGACTCACCTCATTTTTTTCTCATCTCTTTGGGAGATCTGTCATTTTTTTAGTCTGATGTTCAATGTCTTGAAATGTTTTTATGTAGTTTGTTTTTAGTTTGTTTGAGGCTGGGTAGTAAATCTGGTACCTGTTGCTCCACCTTGACCAGAAGTGAAAGTTCTACAGTTTCTTGAGCAAGAGAGAAAAGAGAGGTCTCTTATACCTGGCCTGACAAACAGGCATATAACCCACAGCCTCTCTTATCCATGTCACCATTTTTGAGGTACCATTAATAGCTGTGATCATGAATCATCATAGTATTTAAATTTTTTCACTATTTTAATTAAAACATTTTTTTCAAATCTATACATAAATCTCATTTAAAAATAAGGATTTAAGGAAAATTTAAGTGGTGCTGTCTAAATACACATTGTGCATAAGCTAAGTTGATTCATTGTCATTTTGCTTAATTTAAAAGTTAACTGGTATTAGACCAAATGTAGATATAATAACAATGCAAATGGAATTCTCAACAAAGATACTGTAGTAATAACACATGTCAATCTGTAAATCATCTATATTATACCCTTTTTTTACTATGATAATATTTATTTATGCTGTTTCTTTATTGTATATAGGTCTCTAAAAAGTGATTCTTTAAAAATAACAATTTAATGTTTTTAAATTTTTATCCCCACCACTTATTTTTCCTTAATGTCCTTCCTTTATCCCCATTCATAACAAATATTCATTGATTAACTACCATGTACTATGCTAGTAGATTTTCTTATGAAACACCAAAATTAACTATTTTAATGGCTACTTTAATTACAAAGCTATAAAATATATCTGAAGCAAAATTTATTTTGCTTCTATAAAAAATATTGAAGGGCTGAAAATCCAGGGACATTTGTGGGAATGTGGTATACAGGTACACATTATGCAACATGTGTGTAACACACTTAAGTATAATCATCACAGATGTGGATGTGTCTCTATTTGCTCTTTGATGTGGGTCAGGAATGGACAAATATTTGCAGGGGTAGACAAGCTAAAAAGAACAGTATGAAAAAAGAAAAGATGAGTAGATACCAGGTGAGGATCAAAATAGGAAGTTATAAAGGTTTGACACATATGACAAAGATGGGAGAGAAGCTTCCTCTGGGCTTTAAGGCCAGGAAAGAAAATTCCCCTGTTGGTGATGAGAAAGTAGAGATCAGTGTTTAGGGCAGGTAGAGCCTGAGTTCAAGGACAAGTACCTTGGAAGTTGCTAGTGGTTCAAGGGCTTAGGAATCGCTCCCTCTTTTCTCCAGGATCCCAGTTGATAAGAGAACACACACTATGGGTAACCAAATGGAGAATTATTCTTATTAATGGTCAGATAGTACTTAATGATCTCAAAGAACAGAGCTTTCTGCTAAGCTCTACTGTACATGTGTCTTTGGACCAGATTCCTGGTTGGTCTTTTCTTACACTGCCAGTTTCATGGAGGACCACAGGCCTGCCTCATATACCCAGTTACTTCTCATAACTAGCCACCATTCTGACCCAGGTGCGTTTACTCGTGGGAGCTGGAAGCTGAGGCAGATGGTCTAGATAGCTGTGGTGGAATACTTTCTTTGCTTCTGAAGCACAGGGACTTAGCTCCTGATGATGTGGATCAAGGACTGTTGGGTTCTGGGGGTACATCAGCCACAACCTGCCCAAGTAAGAAGCAAGTAAGTGGTGGGAATGGGTGTGGAGATTTCACGCCATTACTCCTCCTCCAGGACACAGACCAGAGAGCATCCCTTTTTTGGAAACGTGCAGCAAAAAAGAAAACTCATTCTCCCTTTACCAAAAAGAATCATCATAGCTTCTCTCACTTCAACTCAAGACACGCTTGCTGAGTCCCTATGGTCCCAGTCCTCCTGGGGCTCTGATTTCTGACACAATCTGATCTGTAAATATTCTTAGCAGATATAAGAAAGCAGAGTTTGGAGCTCTTTATTTTTGCTCATGTTTTCCTTATAAGACTTTTCTCACAGCTGAAGCCTGATGTCCTATGAAATCTGAGGAATCAGGCCGAGAACAGTGAATCTCGAGGAAGAGTCTCTCTCTATTAAAGTGGCTGAATCCCATCAAGCTGGCTCACCTGCTGAACTGCAGAACCAAATGTTGTTTCTTGGCTGTTTGCCTCAAGGGAACCTCTTGAAAGAGCCTTTATTTGATGTTCCTGAAAACTATACAGAACAAAAAGACAGCGGTGAGGGGATGAGGTGATAAGAGTATGCTCTAGGAGTCCATGAGGCTGGGACGAAGGGTCTAGTGGGAGGCTCCCTGTCCAGGGAAAGATCCATGCTGCAGCCCCAACCTGCAGCCCCCTGACTGGCGGGCTCCCTCCTTGTATGGTCTGGCTGCATTCCCTGCAGGGTCCCCACACAGACCCTTCCTCAGCACCCCCATTGCAGGGCTGCTGGATATGTACTCCTATGTCTTTGGCGTTCACCTCAGGTATGAGGGAGTCCACACATGCCTGGGAACTCACATGCAGCCAGGCCTCCTGGCTCCCAGCCACAGCTCTCTGGAAAGCCCAGGGGAGATCATCCCAGATACAGATAACTCTCTTCTGAGTCTTTGCTTTTTTAGGCAAAGGTTTGCAAGTAAATCTTCAAGAGATTAGGAACTGAAGAAAGATTGAAAAAGAGATCATGACTTCTCCCTGCCAAATAGAAAAAGACCTTCTGTATTGGCAGAGTGCACTAGAGTCCTCCAGAAATGATTTTGTCTACAGTGTGAATTTTTGCATCGATCTAATACCCAAGAGGGTCTGAGGGTTGGGAGTCTGGCAGGTAGGAAGCCTCTAGAAAACACAGTATGACTGCAATTATGCAAAGATTGAACAAAACAAAAATCACAAAGACAAAAACAAAACCTGTCAGAAAATAGTACAAAATGTTAGGAGGGAAGGTTACATAGTACAGTGACTCTGGAGTCAATTAGACTTGGATTTTAATGTCAGCTCTGCCACTTACTGGCTGTGCTGCCTTGGGCATGTTGCCTAACTTCTCTGAAACAGTTTCTTTCTCTACACTAGGAAATAATAGCACATATCTCAAAGAATGTTTGTGAAAATTATATTACATAATGTATGCTATTACACAGCAGAATGTTTAGTGCTTAAAATAATGCTCAAAAATTGGAAACTATTGACTAATGTGGCTTTCTAAGTGGTGAGACTATGGGTAACTTTTTCTCTCTATTTTTTGTATCATCCACATTTTGTACAATGAATATATATTACATATGCTGAATCACAGCCTGGCAGCCTGACAACAGTTCTCTCTATCAAGGCTCATTCAGCAAGGCTCCTCACAAGGGTCTTCAGGTCTGCTGAGGGCAAACAATGCCTCCTTCTGCTAGGGGAGCTTCTGCTTTCTGCAGAACTGGCTGCGGTGGCGAGGGATTGGGATCATGGGAACTAGAGGAGAAGAAAGGAAGGCCACCACAGATGGCTGCATTGTTTTCTTCTTGCTAAGTGACCAGAGGCCCTGAAGGAACAAACAGTCATTTTCGTGCAAGTAGAACACATCGAGATGTTCTTTCAGGCAGTATGCCATTTAAGATGCTATGAGTTACATTTCCTTCCTGCAAGTATCTCATAATGGGTAGAATTTTCCCCTTGACTAAGATATGGGGCAAACCCTAGAGGCCAAACAATAGGCTCAAGCTGTCAAAGGCAGCTTCTCCAGTGCCCCCATCATGCTCCCAGCCTCACCCCTCTTGGCAGGACCAAATGGTCAGGTACCTAGGCTGGGCAGTAGCCACTGTAACCACTGTGATCACAGTAATCACAGTAACCACTGATTTTTCAAATCATGACTATTGCAAACAGCAGAGATAGCAGACAGGGAAGAGACAATAGAGATTTACCACCTTTTCTGTTAGACTTCAACAGTTGAACTGCACATGTTCCCAAAGGTATAAAGCAATAACTCATGCAATTTAGAACTGAGGATGACTTGACCATTCTAAGCCTTGATTCCCATGTGAAGTTTGATGTACAGACATACCCAAGGTCAGAGAGGACTCAGAGTGATCTTGGTCAACTCAACTACACAGCCAGAACTAGAAGCCAAACCTCTAATCCTCAGCTGGTGATGCTTTTTCTAAATATGGATTTTGCTTTTCCCCCAAACACTGAGATCACTGGTTCCAGAAAGTACCACCTTCTTGGAAGTGCTTACTATAAGAGCTGCCATGCAAATTGTGAGAAGACCCCTCTTGGATGTAAGTTGAATGAGAATTGGAAGCAGAGCCTTGCCGCCTGTGTTGTCCTGGGGCTACCGTTTCTTGTGGCCACAAAATCCTTTAGACCCCTAGTTAAAGCCAGCAGGGCAAGGGCACCATGCCAGCCTCCAGGTCAACCCCCATGGCTCCAGCAGTGCAACTGGTGATTAAAATGAGAGTACTGATTCTCATCCCAACTGGTCATCATCTGTGAATAGACGCACCCCTCACAGCAAAGTGGCAATGATCAGAAAACAGAATAGCTGCCAAGCATCAGAAGAGTCATGTTTCTACAAGGATCCCTGCTGGCACATGCCATCCAGGATGTATGGGCAATGGCATGTTCCATCCTTGGAAAGTCATTATCTCCATCACAGATGGAGACTAAACCTGGAGGGTAATAGGATGAATGTAAAATTCTAGTTGAATATTATTCATTCTCTTTTACAGCTTTGAGATATAATTCATATGCCATACACGTCACCCATTTAAAGCATCCAATTCAATGGTTTTTAGTATATTCACAGAGTTTTGCAAGCATCACCTCAACCTAATTTTCGAGTATTTTTATCACACACACCCCAAACAGACTCCCCATCTCTTAGATGTAATCCCTCATTGCCCCCGTATCCTCCAGCCCCAGGCAACCACTAATCTATTTTCTATCTCTATAGATTTGCCTACTTTGGACATTTCATAGAAATGGAATCCTATAATATGTAGTCCTTTATGATTGGACTCTTTTACTTAGTAATCATGTTTCAAGTTTCATCCATGCTGTAGATTAATTCTTCTTTTATAGTTTTGCATTATCTTTTCCAGATCTTACAGTGCTTTGTGGGTTGTCCTCAAACATTTTGGTTACTATTGAAATTAAAATGAAAATAAATTCTATGTATCTAAGCTTTTAGTGAGCTAATGTAGGTAGCATTGTATTATTACCAAGATGAGATAAATCAATTTGTTTATCTCTGTCAACAGCCACTGGATACATCAGCTTCAGAGATGTTGAACTCTGTCTTGTGGTTGTAGTTTTCTGGTCATATATAAATCTAGGGTTTATTGCAAGAAGCAATTATCCCCAAAATAACAGAACCATAAAACTTGGGGAAATTACCTATTTCAACAGATGAATTTTCATGCATCTTAGGGATGCACTACACTGCCCTCTGCTGAGGAGTATGCCAGGAAGACTTAAAATCAGAAGAATATGAAGAGACACCAGAGGTCCAGAGAATCTGTTTCTGACAAACTCACCTTTATTTGTTCATTATTTAAAGAACACTTAGAGGTCACCCACACTGTGGCAGACACAGTGCTGGTAGGAATACAAACACACGGCAATGATTCTTGTCTTTCAGGAACTCCTTGTTAGAGGAGAATTTCTTTGACTCATATGCTGGGACTCCTGCTCAACACAACCTTCCCAGCCTCAGATTTGCTGGACCTAGACACTGTTCAGAGAATTTGTCTCTGGTGCATAAAGACGGGGGCTAAAATGTAAAAATAGCATAGATTGGCCCCTGTATTTAAGAGTCTGTTTTTCTGTTTGTTTCTTGTTTTTCTTTTTTTGTTTTGTTTTGTGTTTTAAATTCCACACATGAGTGAAATCATGTGGTATTTGTCTTTCTCTATGTGACTTATTTTACTAACATTATACCCTCTGGGTCCATCCATGTTGCTGCAAATGGCAAGATCTCATTCTTTTTTATGGCTGAATAATATTCCATTATGTATATACCACATCTTCTTTATTAATTCACCTGTGGATGGAGACTTGGGTTTATTCTGCATCCTGACTATTGTAAATAATGCTGCAATAAGCATATATATTTTTGAATTAGTGTTTTAGTTTTCTTTGGGTAAATACCCAGTAGTGGAATTACTAGATCATATAATAATTTTGTTTGTTTGTTTGAGGAAATGCCATACTGTTTTCCATAGTAGCTCTCTTAAATACAGAGACCAATCTGGTGGTGGCCAGAGGGAAGGTGGGTGGAGGGATGAATGAAACAGATAAAAGAAATGAAGAGCAGACTTATTAGGATGAGCATTGAGTAATGTATACAATTGCTGAATCATTTTATTGTACACCTGAAACAAATATAACACAGTAAGTTAATTATACTTCAATTAAAAAGAAATTAAATAAATAAGTAAAGAAATGTTTAAAAAATAAAAATGACATAGATTGTTATAGCTAAAGAGAACTGGAATGAAATTCCACAGTCAAATCTCACAGATTATGTGTAACAAACCACTCTAAAACCAACTGGTTGAAAACAATGATAGTAATTTTTTATCTTTCATAATTTCCATGAGTCAGGAATTCAGGAGTGGCTCAGTTGAATGTTTTGGATCAGGGTCACTTGTGGGGTCATAGTCAAATGTCTGCTGGGCCTGGAATCATCTGAAGGTTTGGCTGGGGCTGCACAATCTGCTCCCCCAGGTGGCTCGCTCACATAGGAAGCTCATGCTGGCCAGATTGTTCCTTTCCACATGGGTCACCCATGGGTCTGTTTGAGAGTCCTTAGCACATGAGGGCGGGCTTCTCTGGTGAATAATGCAGGACACCCAGCTGTTAACTGCAATAACTTCTATGGCCTAGTCTTAATATTTGCCTACCATGAATTGCATCTTAATATATCAGTCACATAGACAGTCCCAATTCAGTGTAAGAGGGGCCTACACAAGGGCTTGAATACCAGGAGGCAGGAATCATTGAGGGCCATCTTGGAGGCTGGCTACCATGTTACTCTTCAGTTTTTCTAACATTTACCATCCTGAAGGTCAAAATGCAAATTCCTAGCTGTTTGAATCACCTCTTTCGACCTCTGCCAGATGTTCATCCAACCTTTGCCTGACTCCTTGTGTACAGGAGTTCAAGATCTTCAGATGGTGCTGACACTGTGAGAGCTCCTTTGTAGATTGAGTCACTTCCTCCTACATGCCTGACCTGCAAATATTTAAAAATAACAACAATGTTCCTCCAATAAACATTGATTGAGACCTATTCTGCACCAGACCCATCATGCTAGCTGCTGGGAATACTGCAGTGAACAAGATACAGTCTTTGCCTCCAAAGAGCTCATTGTGGTTTAGCTTTCTTGATCTATTCAAGCAGGCACATGCCATAACCCATGTGCAAGGGGTCCCTTGTCTTCTCCATACCTGTCTCAGAGAAATCTCTTCTCTTTTAGCCGAAGTTCTTCAGCTAAAAGAGATAATAAATAAGAGAGAACAAAACTCAAATTGCTTCAGGATAACAGATAAATGTGATAAAGAATTAGGATGGTAATTTTGTTCTGAACCCAAGACAAATCTTTATTGTTCTTAAATCATTGAACACCACATCAAAAAAAAATGATATACTATACAGTGCCTAACAGAACATAATAAAAAAAACTTTTTTTTTAAATAAANTTTGTTCTGAACCCAAGACAAATCTTTATTGTTCTTAAATCATTGAACACCACATCAAAAAACAATGATATACTATACAGTGCCTAACAGAACATAATAAAAAAAACTTTTTTTAAAATAAAAAAATAATATACCTGACACTAATATGTAGATAGCAACAGATTTCTGGCATCCTTCCTTAACTCTTATTATAATTCAAGTTTTATCTATAGATTATTTTCAATTTCCATATCATCTGCAAATAATTCAAGNCTGTGAAATAAATAAATAAAATCTTTAAAAAAATAATAATAATATACCTGACACTAATATGTAGATAGCAACAGATTTCTGGCATCCTTCCTTAACTCTTATTATAATTCAAGTTTTATCTATAGATTATTTTCAATTTCCATATCATCTGCAAATAATTCAAGTTTTGTTTCTTCTTTTCCATTTCAAGTTCCTTTTCTTTTCTTGTTGTTTTGTTGCATTTGTTAGGACCTCCAGTATGTGGAATAGAAGTAATGACAGTAGACAGCAGTACTTTAATTCTNCTTCCTTAACTCTTATTATAATTCAAGTTTTTTCTATAGATTATTTTCAATTTCCATATCATCTGCAAATAATTCAAGTTTTGTTTCTTCTTTTCCATTTCAAGTTCCTTTTCTTTTCTTGTTGTTTTGTTGCATTTGTTAGGACCTCCAGTATGTGGAATAGAAGTAATGACAGTAGACAGCACTACTTTAATTCTTAATTCTTAATTCTTTTTTTCTTCCAGCTCTAAATAACAGCAGGGTACCTTGTATCAGACAAAATCCACCTGCTCATAGCAATTACAAATTATGAACAAAATATTAAAACAATTGTATAATATNCCTCGATCCCAGGACCCTGGGATCATGACCTGAGCCGAAGGCAGCGGCTTTAACCCACTGAGCCACCCAGGCGCCCCAATTCTTAATTCTTAATTCTTTTTTTCTTCCAGCTCTAAATAACAGCAGGGTACCTTGTATCAGACAAAATCCACCTGCTCATAGCAATTACAAATTATGAACAAAATATTAAAACAATTGTATAATATCCTTAGAGAGTAACAAAAAGCATGAAGAAATTAGGAGAATACAAACCTTGGAAGAATGGAAGTAAACTTTGTGAGATTCACATTTGACTAGCTTTTCTCCTGAATGCACTCACTCCCCAATCTGCCTGAAGCATGAGAACTGGAATTCAAGCAAAAAGCAACAGTCTTAGTAGGCTGAAGAGTCAAAATTGAGAGTTGGGAGCTGCCAGAGAAGTTTGCAATTGAGAGGTGGGGAAATATTAGAAAGGAAGGAGCTATAAAAATCTCTATATATGTACCCCTCAATTCTTGCTGAATTTGAAAATGCATATGTAACAGGGGGAAACTTCATTGAGATCCAAAGAAAAGAATAATTGGAAGGTGGAAATTCCCGAGCAGGAATTTCAGTAGTAAGATAGACTTTAGGCCCCAAATCTCCCCAAATTAGAGGAATGTGGTAAACACTTTAGACTTTCAAAAAAATTCTAAAAGGGTCATGCCCTAGGATTAAGAAGCAGGTTCCAAGACTAAGAGCAAAATTAAAATGAATCCACCGTAACAGAGCCTAAAGCCAAGCCTCCACAAAATCCAGATGATCTGCTGGCAAAAATGCTAGACTTCCTAGGACAAAAACTCAACATTCTTCAGAAAAAGATAACAGAATCCAGGTTCTCTACAATGTGTCATACCTCACAGATATTGCAGGCTTGGTTCTAGACCATTTAGAGCTAATATCACGAGAAAACAAATATCACAATAAAGTGAGTCAAATTTCTTATTTCTCAGTGCATATAAAATTATGTTACATTAAACTGAAGTCTATTGAGTGTGCAAAGGCATTATGTTAAAAAAAGTGAATAACTTAAGAATACTTTATTGTTAAAAATATTAATCATCTGAGCTTTTGGCAAGTCAAAATCATTGATAACAGATCACCAAAACATATATGATAATCATGAAGAAGTTTGAAATATTGTGCAATAACCAAAATGTGATGCAGAGACAGGAAGTGAGAAAATGCTGTTGGAAAAATGGCACCAAGAGACTTCATGCAGAATTATCACGATCCCTCATTTTGTAAAAAAAAAAAAGGCAGCATCTGCAAAGTACAATAAAGCAAAGCTCAATAAAATAAAGTATGTTTGTACAATAAAAAAATATTATACATGTGAAGAAATAAGAAAATATGATGACAAATCAAAAGAAGAAAAAAAAACAGTCAATAAAAAGATCCACGTGTAGGACTCAGGAGGAAAAGACTAAAATAAGTGATAAATATGTTAAAGGATTTTACCAGAAAAAAAAATGGATATAATAAGTGAAGAGATGAAGAATTTCAGAGAAGATATGGAAACTCAAAAAAGTACCAAGTAAAGGGATGCCTGGATGTCTCAGTCAGTTAAGTGTCTGCCTTCAGCTCAGATCATAATCCCAGAGTCCTGGGTTCCAGTCCTGCATGGCGCTCCCTGCTCTGCAAGGTGTCTGCTTCTCCCTCTGCCTGCTACTCCTCCTGCTTGTGTGTGTTCTCTCTTTCTCTCTGACAAATAAATAAATAAAATCTTTTTTAAAAGAGGTACCTTAGAACTGAAAGATACATGAAATTTTTAAAAATTCATAGCATGAGATTAATAGAAAATTGGATGAGGGGAAAAGAATAAAGATTACTGATTTAAAGACAAACAAGTAGAATTTACCCAAAAATGAATCAGAGACAGTATTTAAAAAGAGAGATAAGGGGTACCTGGGTGGCTCAGTTGCTTAAGCATCTGCCTTTGGCTCAGGTCATGATCTCAGGGTCCTGGAATCGAGTCCCACCTCAGGCTCCCTGCTCAGCAGAGTTGCTTCTCCCTTTCTCTCTCTGACCCTCTTCCCCTCTTGTTCATTCTCCTCTCTCTCAAAACAATTTTTTTAATTAAAAAAATAAAAAGATAAATAGAAGCTCAATATCAATAATACCAAATACAGCAATAATATGAAACAACATGATGTATGTGTAATTGGAGTGTCAGAAGAAGGAAAGAGAATAGGGAATACAAAATATTTGAAAGAAACAGTAGCCAAAATTTTTCCAAATTTAATTAGAAGCATCAAATGTTGTATATAAGAAGCTTAACAAGCCTGCAAAAAGAATCAATACCAAAAACAAACAAAAACCACCCACACCTAGCCACATCATAGATAAAAATTTAGGTTAAATAGAAAATCTTGGGTGCCTGGGTGGCTCAGGGTTGAGCTCTGCCTTCAGCTCAGGTCATGATCTCAGGGTTCTGGGATGGAGCCCTGCATCAGGCTCTCTGCTCAGCGGGGAGCCTGCTTCCTCCTCTCTCTGCCTGCCTCTCTGCCTCTCCCTGTCAAATAAATAAATAAAATCTTTAAAAAAGAAAAGAAAAGAAAAGAAAATCTTGAAAGCAGCCAGCCAGACAGGACAAATTACATGCGGGGGAACAAAAATACAAACACCCTACTTCTCATCCAATAAATGGAGCCCAGAAGACAATGAAATAACATCTTTGACTGGTGGAAAGAAAAAACTGTCCACTTAGAAGTCTATAGCCAGTAGAACTATTTTTCAAAACTGAAAGCAAATAAGGATACTTTCAGATAAATTAGAAATTATTTGTTGTCAGCACACCCGTATTACAAAAAGTGCTAGAGAAAGTTCTTTAAGCTGAAGGGAAACAATACTATTGGGAATTTGAATCTACAAAAAGGAATGAGGAATACCTGAAATGGTTAATAAGTGAGCAAATATACAAGAATAATTGTTTCTATTAGGAAGGATTTTTTAACCAGCATTAATTATAGTTTTTGCTGTATATTCCCAGCTGTAACTTTTTGTGCTTCTCTTTCACTGACTGCATGGAGCCACTCTCAGAACAGTTCTGCCCTTCCCTATCAACCCCTGCCTGCCCTTGTTAGATAACCTCCAAATCCTATAACCACTGGTCCTTACTAATTTAATTTAATTTGTAACATCTTGTTTCTTAAAATTAAAAAAATGCCTAAAGCAAACATGAAAACCTGTTGGTGTCTATTTCCTCTCTGCCCACACCTTACAAGGAGAGTTTTGGTGATATAAAATAAGGAGAATGGGTAGAAAGACATTAGAACAGGAGAGGTAAAATGCTTAGAGATTAGTCCGGGTAAGGAGTGAAGAATGAAGGGTTTCAAGAATGGGTGGATTTGGAGTAGTCAGAGGTGTCAAGGAACTGCAGCAAAAAGAAAAGGACATTCTAGAAAATGGCTGTAGGTTATGAGTGGATCCATTATAATATTTTAAAAATTATGTTAGTAATATCAAAATTACTTTTTAATTGCTGACTATTGCTTCTTTGTCAGTACTTAGGGCCTCAAGATCTATTTGAGTTACATGCTCATAAATTACTGAAATTTATTTCCCTGCTGTTTCCTGAAGAAACATTGGGAGGGGGGAGGTCAAAATATGGCATTCTTATTGCTGAGTTGCTGGGGGGGGATTATTTCATTTGAATACAGTGATAGTAGAAGTGATGGGCTTTAGAATCTTCAGAACATTTTATAATCGAAGTCTTTGACATATCTTTCAAACTGTGACATCCTCTCTACCTACCACATGTACAGTATCTATGTGTGCATACATACACACATGTATTATGTTTTATGTCATATATAATTATAATGCAAATGCTTTATCACATTTCTGTTAACTACTATTATATACATTCAAAAAATTTTATGGTGAAAAATTTATATTTAGATTTATCCAGCTCGACTCAGTGTAGATGATCCCAATTTTGTTGGCAACATCCAAAGCATCACAGTCAGGAGCCTGTCAAACATATGCCTCCTCTCCATCAGGCCTGATGAGGGTGTTGACCTTGGCCATGTCAATGTCATAGGGCTTCTTCACAGCCTATTTGGTCTAGTGCTTGTTGGCCTTGACATCTACAAGGAACACAAGTGTGTTATTGTCTTTTACTTTCTTCATGGCTGACTTGGTATTTAGGGGGAACTTGATGATAGCACAGTGGTCAAGTTTGTTTCTCTTTGGGATGGTTTTTTGAAGATATCTGGGCTGCCTTTGGAGATGCAGTGTCTTGAGCCATTGAAAGGTAGGTGATATGCAGATCTTTTGAGGGATGTGTGTGTGTGTGACTGTGGAAGCCTTTCAGCACTACTTTCTTGGTCTTCAGAGGTTTTTGTTTGGCTTCAGCTTTGAGGGGAGAGGAGCTTCCTTCTTCAGCTTTGGCAGCATCTTCATGAAAAGGTGTTCATTCAAAAATTTAAAATAAATCTCCCATCCCCAATTCTTGCTCTATACACTAAATGCTTTCACCATTTTGTAGCTGTGTGTGTGCATGTGTTTACCTACTATTTCTTGATTTTTCAGCTTTAGGTATTAACCATAGACTTCCTAATACAGGAGATGAGAATTTAACATTCTTACAAATCTTCCTTCATCCTCCTAATATAGTTGTAATTTTTGGTTAAATCAATATTCAGTGCTTATATAAATATTCTTCATGGCTGAGTAGTGTACTACAAAAACAATTTCTCTCTTATACAACATTTTCTCTGCCTCAGAGTTAATAATGATTGTCTCATTAGTTCATTTGCTTATTTTCCATACCTGGCAATCTTTGTATATAATTATATAACCACAATTATGGGTTATCCTAGGGGGCACCAGCACCATTCAATGCATTCATTTGTACTTACCTCCTGTTCTTTTCTTTTTCTTTTTTAATTAACATGTAATGTATTATTTGTTTCAGGGGTACAGGTCTGTGAATCATCAGTCTTGCACAATTCACAGCACTTACAATAGCACATATCCTCCCCAATGTCCATCACCCAGCCACCCTATTCCTCCCTCTCCAAACAGCCCTCAGTTTGTTTCCTGAGATTAAGAGTCTCTTATGGTTTGTCTCCCTCCCCAGTCCCATCTTGTTTCATTTTTCCCTCCCATCCCCCAACAAACCCCCGCCTTGCCTCTCAAATTCCTCATATCAGAGAGATCATATAATAGTTGTCTTTCTCTGATTGACTTATTTTGCTTAGCATAATACACACTAGTTCCATCCACATCATTGAAAATGGCAAGATTTTGGGGATTTTGACGGCTGCATAGTAGTCCATTGTGCGTGTGTGTGTATATATATATACTGCATCTTCTTTATCCATTCATCTGTTGATGGACATCTAGGTTCTTTCTAAAGTTTGGCTATTGTGGACATCAATGCTATGAACATTCGGGTGCATGTGCCCCTTCAGATCACTACATTTGTATCTTTTGAGTAAATACCCAGTAGTGCAATTGCTGGGTCATTGGGTAGTTCTATTTTCAACCTTTTGAGGAACCTCCATACTGTTTTCCAGAGTGACTGCACCAGCTTGCATTCCCACCAACAGTATAGGAGGGTTCCCCTTTCTCTGCATCCTCACCAACACCTGTCATTTCCTGACTTGTTAATTTTCACCATTCTGACTGGTGTGAGGTGATATCTCACTGTGCTTTTGATTTGTATTTCCCTGATGCTGAGTGATGTTAAGCACTTTTTCATGTGTCTGCTGGCCATTTGGATGTCTTCTTTGCAGAAATATCTGTTTGTGTCTTCTGCCCATTTCTTGATTGGATTATTTGTTCTTTGGGTGTTGAGTTTGATAAGTTATTTATACACGTTGTATACTAGACCTTTATCTGATATGTTATTTGCAAATATCTTCTCCCATTCTGTCAGTTGTCTTTGGTTTTGTTGACTGTTTCCTTTGATGTGCAAAAGCTTTTGATCTTGATGAAGTCCCAATAGTTCATTTTTGTCCTTGTTTCCCTTGCCTTTGGCGATGTTTCTAGGAAGAAGTTGCTACAACTGAGGTCGAAGAGGTTGTTGCCTGTGTTCTCCTCAAGGATTTTGATGGATTCCTGTATCTCATTGAGGTCTTTCATGTATCTTGAGTCTATTTTTGTGTGTGGTGTAAGGAAATGGTCCAGTTTCACTCGTCCCATGTGGATGTCCAATTTTCCCAACACCGTTTGCTGAAGAGACTGTCATTTTTCCATTGGACATTCTTTCCTGCTTCGTTGAAGATTAGTTGACCATAGAGTTGAGAGTCCATTTCCAGGCTCTCTATTCTGCTCCGTTGATCTTTGTGTCTGTTTTTGTGCCAGTACCATACTGTCTTGATGATTACAGCTTTGTGATAGAGCTTAAAGTCTGAAATTGTGATGCCACCAACTTTGGTTTTCTTTTTCAACATTCCTCTGGCTATTCAGGGTCTTTTCTGGTTCCATATAAATTTTAGGATTGTTTGTTCTGTTTCTTTGAGAAAAGTTGATGGTATTTTGATAGAGATTGCACTGAATGTGTAGATTTCTCTAGGTACCATAAATCTTTTCTCAATATTTGTTCTTCCAATCCATGAGCATTGAACATTTTTCCATTTCTTTGTGTCTTCCTCAATTTCTTTCATGAGTACTTTATAGTTTTCTGAGTAGATTCTTTGCCTCTTTGGTTAGGTTTATTCCCAGGTATCTTATGGTATTTGGTGCAACTGCAAATGGGATTGACTCCTTAATTTCTCTTTCTTCTGTCTTATTGTTGGTGTATAGAAATGCACCTGATTTTTGTGCATTGATTTTATATCCTGACATTTTAGTGAATTCGTGTATGAATTCTAGCAGTTTTGGAGTGAGGTCTTTTGGGTTTTCCACATAAAGTATCATATCATCTGCAAAGAATGAGTTTGACTTCTTTGCTGATTCAGGTGCCTTTTCTTTCTTTTGGTTGTCTGATTGCTGAGGTTAGGACTTCTAGTACTAAATTGAATAACAGTGGTGATAGTGGACAGCCCTGCCGTGTTCCTGACTGTAGGGGAAAATATCTCAGTTTTTCCCCATTGAGAACAGTATTTGCTGTGGGTTTTTCATAGATGGCTTTTATGATATTGAGGTAGGTATCCTCTATCCCTACACTGTGAGGAGTTTTGATCAAGAAAGGATGCTGTACTTTGTCAAATGCTTTTTCTGCATCTATTGAGAGTATCATATGGTTCTTGTTCTTTATTTTACTAATGTATTGTATCACATTGATTGCTTTGTGGATGTTGAACCAATCTTGCAGGCCAGAAATAAATCCCATTTGGTCATGGAGAATAATCCTTTAATGTACTGTTGTATCCTATTGGCTCCTATTTTGGTGAGAATTTTTGCATCCATGCTCATCAGGGATATTGGTCTTTAATTCTCCTTTTAGATTGGGTCTTTGTCTGGTTTTGGAATCAAGGTAATGCCAGCCTCACAAAATGAGTTTGGAAGTTTTCCTTCCACTTCTATTTTTTTGGAATAGTTTCAGGAGAATAGGTATTAATTCTTCTTTAAATGTTTGGTAGAATTCCCCTGGAAAGCCATCTATCCCTGGGCTCTTGTTTGTTGAGAGATTTTTGATAACTGCTTCAGTCTCTTTACTGGTGTCTGTTCAGGTTTTCTATTTCTTCCTGGTTCAGTTTTGGTAGTTTATATATCTCTAGGAATGCATCCATTTCTTCCAGATTGTCAAATTTGCTGGTGTACAGTTGCTCATAATATGTT
This sequence comes from Ailurus styani, assembly GCA_002007465.1. NCBI lineage: Eukaryota > Metazoa > Chordata > Mammalia > Carnivora > Ailuridae > Ailurus > Ailurus styani. Next base: position 1,514,649 of record LNAC01000318.1, on the reverse strand, counting down.
CTTATAATTGTTTGTATTTCTTTGGTGTTGGTTGTGATCTCTCCTCTTTCAATCATGACTTTATTAATTTGGGTCCTTTCTCTTTTCTTTTTGATAAGTCTGGCCAGGGGTTTATCAGTCTTATTAATTCTTTCAAAGAACCAACTCTTAATTCATTGATCTGTTCTACTGTTCTTTTCGTTTCTATTTCATTGATTTCTGCCCTGATCTTTATTATGTCTCTTCTCTTACTGGGTGTAGGCTTTCTTTGCTGTTCTTTCTCCAGCTCCTTTAGATGTAGGGTTAGGTTGTGTACTTGAGACCTTTTTTGTTTCTTGAGAAAGGCTTGTATTGTTATACACTTTCCTCTCAGGACCTCCTTTGCTCTATCCCAAAGATTTTGAACAGTTGTGTTTTCATTTTCATTTGTTTCCATGAATTTTTTAAATTCTTATTTAATTTCCTGGTTGAGCCATTCATTCTTTAGTAGGATGTTCTTTAGCTTCCATGTATTTGAGTTCTTTCCAACTTTCCTCTTGTGGTTGAGTTCAGTTTCAAAGTATTGTGGTCTGAAAATATACAGGGAATGATCCCAGTCTTTTGGTACTGGTTGAGACCTGATTTGTGACCCAGGATGTGATCTATACTGGAGAATGCTCCATGTGTACTAGAGAAGAATGTGTATCCTATTGCTTTGGGATGGAATGTTCTGAATATATATATATATGTGATGTCCATCTGCTCCAGCATGTCATTTAAAGCCTTTATTTCCTTGTTGATCTTTTGCTTTGATGATCTGTCCATTTCAGTGAGGGAGGTGTTAAAGTCCCCTATTATTATTATATTATTGTCAATGTGTTTCTTTGATTTTGTTATTAATTCGTTTATATAATTGGCTGATCCCATGTTAGGGGCATAGATATTTAAATTTGTTAGATCTTCTTGTTGGATAGACCCTTAAAGTATGATATAATGTCCTTCCTCATCTCTTATTATAGTCTTTGGCTTAAAATCTAATTTATCTGATATAAGGATTGCCACCCCAGCTTTCTTTTGATGTCCATTAGCATGGTAAATTATTTTCCACCACATCACTTTAAATCTGGAGGTGTCCTTGGGTCTAAAATGAGTTTCTTGCAGACAGCATATTGATGGGTCTTGTTTTTTATCCATTCTGATACCCTGTGTCTTTTGATTGTGCATTTAGCCCATTTACATTCAGGGTAACTATTGAAAAATATGAATTATACTGCCTGTAAGGTGATTGTTACTGTATATTGTCTCTGTTCCTTTCTGGTCTGTTACTTTTAGGCTCTCTCTTTGCTTAGAGGACCCCTTTCAATATTTCCTGTAGGGCTGGTTTGGTGTTTGCAAATGCTTTTAGTTTTTGTTTGTCCTGGAAGATTTTTATCTCTCCTTCTTTTTTCAGTAACAGCCTAGCTGGATGTAGTATTCTTGGTTGCATATTTTTCTTGTTTAATGCTCTAAATATACCATGCCAGTCCTTTTTGGCCTGCCAGGTTTCTGTGGATAGCTCTGCTGCCAATCTAATATTTCTACCATTGTATGTTACAGACCTCTTGTCCCAAGCTACTTTCAGGATTTTCTTTTTGTCACTGAGACTTGTAAGTTTTACTATTAGATGTCGGGGTGTTGACCTATTTTTGATTTTGAGGGGGGTTCTCTGTGCCTCCTGGATTTTGATGCTTATTCCCTTCACCAAATTAGGGAAATTCTCTACTATAATTTGCTCCAATATACATTCTTCCCCCCTCTATCTTCTTCTGGGATCCCAATTATTCTAATATTGTTTCATCTTATGGTATCACTTATCTCTCAAATTCTCCCCTCATGGTCCAGTAGTTGTTTATCTCTCCTTTTT
>LNAC01000318.1:1491857-1512751 GCA_002007465.1 Ailurus styani | reverse complement strand
TATTCTCCATCATTTGGTCTTCTATATCATTAATTCTCTCTTCTGCCTCATTTATCCTAGCAGTAAGAGCCTCCATTTTTTATTGTACCTCATTAATAGCTTTTTAAAATTTCAACTTGGTTAGAAATCTGTCCCCTAGATTTTAGTTCTTTTATTTCTCCAGAAAGGGTTTTTATTTCTCCAGGAAGGGATTCTCTAGTATCTTCTATGCTTTTTTCAAGCCCAGCTAGCATCTTGATAATCATCACTCTGAACTCTGGTTCTGACATCTTACTAATGTCCATATTGATTAGGTCCCTAGCCGTTGGTACTGCCTCTTGTTCATTATTTTGAGGTGAGTTTTTCACCTTGTCATTTTATCCAGATAAGAATAAATGAATGCGGGTGTGCCTGGGTGCCTCAGTTGGTTAAGTTACTGCCTTCAGCTCAGGTCATGATCCTGGAGTCCCAGGATTGAGTCCCACATCCGGCTCCCTGCTCAATGGGGAGTCTCCTTCTACCTCTGACCTTCTCCTCTCTCATGCTCTCTCCTTCTCTCTCTCACACATAAATAAATCTTTTTAAAAAGAAGAATAGATGAATGAGAGATCAAAATACTAAAATGGTATCAACTACCCCAGAAAAATGTACACTAACCAAATCAGAAGAGACCCAAAACCAGGGGAAGAAGAAAGGGGGAAAAGAAATACACACACACACACACACACACACACACACACACACACACACACACATATATATATTAGAGAGAGGGAGAGACTGGTGACTAGCACAGACTGGTGACTAGACCAGAGCCACACACTTGATTTTAGGTGTATTTCAGTCTGTTAGAAGAAACTGCCTCCCCAGATTTTAAAGAAAGAAAAGCTTATATATATACAAAAATAAAGGTAAGCATGATGAAGGGGTGGAATATAACTGCAAATATGAAAATTTAAAAAGATTCTAAAAAAGGAACTTTTAAGAAATTGGTTGAAAAAAAGAAAAAAGAAAAAGAAAAAAAAGGAGAGAATGTGATCAAGCTGGAGACTAGAACAAAGCCATACATTAGATTTAGGGTATATTTTGATCTCTTAGAAGAAACTGTATCCCAAAACTTTAAAGAAAGAAAAAGTTATATGTATACAAAAAAATAACATTAAATACAATGAAAGGATAGAATATGACTATAACAATGAAAATTTTAAAGATGTTTTAAAAGGTATTGATAAGATAAAATAGTTTAAAAAGGTTTAAAATAGGAAAGAGGAAAATTTTTANAAAAAAATAACATTAAATACAATGAAAGGATAGAATATGACTATAACAATGAAAATTTTAAAAGATGTTTTAAAAGGTATTGATAATATAAAATAGTTTAAAAAGGTTTAAGATAGGAAAGAGGAAAATTTTTTAAAAATAAAATTTTAAAAATAAAATTTTAAAAATTTTACTTTGAAAGACTAAAGAATCATGGGGGGAAAGCCATGAATTCTATGTGCTGTATTCCCCTAGCTCTGGAGTTCCACAGTTCTCACTGATTGATGAACTTGTCTGGATGTTCTTGCTGATCTTCTGGGGGAGGGGCCTGTTGCTGTGATTCTCAAGTGTCTTTGCCCAAGGCAGAATTACACCACCCTCGCCAGGGGCCAGGCTAAGTAATCAGCTCGTGTTCGCTCTCCAGAGCTTTAGTTCCCTGACCGCTTCCGTACAGCTTCGGAGGAGGAGAATAAAAATGGCGGCCTCCCAGTCTCCTGCCAGTAGAAGCAGAGAACTGGGAGCCCCACTCCTCAGTGCGTCCTCAGGAAGAAGTCAGTCCCTCTCGTCTCCCTTGTCTCTGGTCGCACTCCAAGCTTATCCAGCCTGTGACTAAGTGTTTCCATCTCTGGCGCACGGCCCTGTTTGGAGTCTCCGAACCCAGCAGATTCCCACAGCTTGCTCCCGTGCAGCTCCTCCTGGAGGAAGAAGGTGAGTCTCCCCAGACCTGCCACTTGTGGGGTCCCTGCTCAATGAGCAGTGGCCCGACTGTGCCTCGGATGATGGTTTAAGGTAACCCCAAGCTGACAGCCCCTCCTCAGCTCCATCTCTGCAGCTGGCTTCCCTGCTCAGATACCAGGGAGCTCTGCTGCACTCAGACACCCCTGGTCTTTCTGTGACCCCGTAGATCCTGAGACCACACTGTCCCCGCAAGGGCTCCACCTCCCCTCCTCCCCCCCCCCACTTAGCCTCTGGAGTGACATCCCTCAGGGGAGTAGACTTCTAAAAGTTCTGATTTTGTGCTCTGTGACTCTACTGCTTGCCAGGAGATGGCCCCTCCCCCTGTGGTCTCTCTTCCTGTACATCGCCTCGGTTTTACTTCTCTGCACATCTTACCTTCCAGAAAGTGGCAGATTTTCTGTTCCTAGAATTGCTGCTCTTCTTTTCTTCGATCTCCTGTTGACTTTGTAGGTGTCCAGAATGGTTTGATAACTAGCTGAATTCTCAGGACCCAAAAAAATTTAGGTCTCCTACTCCTCTGCCATCTCACTCCTCCTCTTTAAACACCTGTTTTCATGGCAGCACCCTGGCAGAGTGTTTCTGAGCCCAGATTCCATTTAGATCAACCTCTCTAAGGAGCAACACTTCAGTATTCTCCAAAGGTAAGCAGTCACCAAAGCTGGAGACTTTGGGAGGGAATAGAGATCCAAATTCTTCCCGTAGACTTTCCACCAATCCTCCTGTTTTGAACCCAAGCTGAATCCCACTTTCAGAGACACCTGTGGCCTCCTGGAGTTCAGACAGGCAACTCCAGATTGCATTTAGCCTTTCCCCTCTTCAAGCTTGAGTTTCATTTTTTCCCTCCATTTTGCCAAATTCCTTTCCATTCATTCTTCTTTCCAGATTCCCAAATTTTGTTTCAGTCATGACTTTTCATGCTAGTACCAGTAACCTTCTCTGACTGTTTCCCAATCTATTAAATGAAAGAGCCATGCTCTCCTTTATAGCACCCAGATACAAATCCTGCCGCATCCTTGCTTTACACAGTCATTTCAGCCACCATTTGCTGTAAGAGTCTCTGAGGGTTATGGCCAGAGCAGGGGATGTGCCAGAAATGCTAGTGTTTCACCTGGGCTATCAGTCAAGGCAGAAATGCATTGGTTTACTAGTGACCGACAGAGAATTTCACAGAAAAAAAAAGTGTTTCTTTTANTCTTTTATTTTTTTTTAATTACTGCTCTTTTTTCTAAGAGTTCTAGAAACAAATCCAGTCACCCATAGAGGGGATGAAGAAGGGAGAAGAGAAGAGAGTGATAAACAAAGGGGAGAAAGGGCAATGGGGGGGCGTGTAACACAAAGCAAGCTGCCTATTGTCCTGCTACATCCTTGTTCACCATTAGGGTGCCTTCATCCCTCGTACAGATGCCCAAGTCCCAGGTGGGTAGCCCCACATCAAGGTGAACTCCCTGGGTGTTCCTTTCAGGATCAGGCTGAAACTCCACAACACAAAGATAAAGATTATGACAGCAAACTAATCACTCTCCTTGACTTGGTGGGACATAAATCTCATTTGTCTTTGATTCTTCTTACCCTCTCCCTGATGAGTCTATTTTCATGATGAAGTGTCATTCCACAAGCTCAGTTGGCTGATGGATTATGAAACTTAAAAGACTAACCCCAGTGAATTCTTTGAAGTGGATCAAAACACAGCCTTTGTAAAAATTGATGTCATCTAGCTTCCCAGTTTCAAGGTTGGCAGCATAATTTACCTCCATAATATAGTTCTTCACTTGGTAGTTCAGATTGCTTTGCCTCTGTCTCCAAATCAATTTTCTGCTCCCTTCCGGAACAGTTCGCATCACTCCCTTGTCCCACTACCTCTTTCCATACATACATGGAGTGTGCAGGGGCTGGCCCCATGGCTCTCAGGTCATGGAAGGAAAGTGGGGGCTGAGGCCAGTCATTCCCGGCTATCCCAATATGAAGATTCAAGTAAAAAGACCTTGGAGACAAAAATGGGTTATAAACAGGTAGTAATTGGGAGCTGAGGCTAGGGAAAAGGGTTGTATCTTTTGTCTTCTGGGGCATTAAGAAAAGTCTTATTTATCACCAGTTGCCAGTCTCTGCTGATGGCTGAGTGGAGAGATTTTAGAGAGTTTGGGGATTGTGATGAAAATCCACTCAAATAGACATGTTGAAGCTCATTCCCCTCCTAGCATGTCTTCTAGAGGTCTCCCTGGGAGCCAGATATGCTAAGGCAAATCTTGAGAAACAGAAAGGGGCTGTATGAAGTTAATCTCACTCTATCAAGCTTCTCCAGAATTTGTCCAACATTTTACAGGCTACCATTATACCCCAAACCTCTGAGATAAACTCTCCCACTCTCCTCCCATGATCCTACCCAGAATCCTCAGAACAACACTGTCCTAGACAGTGTCTCAGTACCACATCCCAAGATATTCCATCTTTCCCAAGTCCAGGGAATCTGATACCAGCAGATGATAAAAATGGTTTTAAACCATTACTCAGGATCACCATGAATTTTTTTCCAGAAAAATTAGCTTATGGGAACATGGGAGGAAAAAGAAATGAAGCATCATACTGGTTAATCTAAGAAAATTTGCAAGGACAGCAGGAAGCTGCATGAACAGTATATATAGGTGAAGTTCTACAAAACACAGCATGAACCAATCAAAATCTTTCACTAATGGAACAAAAGACAAAGCCCAAAGTCATCAGGATTGAAGTATCCCTTGCATAAGTCTCACCTCAGTGTTATTAGATAAGTAGACAAAAATAAGTAAGGATATTAAAAAATTAACATTGTAATAAAAAACACACACACTTTATGGGTACGTATTAAACTTAACCCTGATAATAGGAAATCCATTTTCTCAAGCACACAAGGAACATTCATAAGAACAGACCATATCATGTAACAAAGAAAACATCAATAAATAATAAATTTCAAATGGAAAAATAAGCATTTGATAACATACATGAAACCCCCACAAAATAAAAACTATGAGAGGCAACTAGCCCTACCAAATATAAAATATGCCACAAATTTTTGGTAATTAAAGTAGTGTAGTATTGGTACCTGAACAGAAAAACAGACCAGTGGGCTAGAATAGAATATCCAGAAATAGAATAGATACAAGTACAAGTGGAATTTCAGTGTATAATGAAAGTGACATCTCAAATCACTGGGGCAAATATGGACTTTTTCTTGAGTGTTTTTATTAGGAGAGGCTGTTTGATTTGTTGAAGGTCTTTTCAGTGTTTATGGAGATAATTATATGAAACTTTTTGTTTACATTTCTTAATGTTGTGTATTATACCATGAATTTTTATTTATTGAACCAACCTTGCATTACTAAAATAAATCTCACTTGGCCATGGTGTATCCTTTTCTTAATGTGGTATTGGATCCTTTTTGATAATATTTTATAGAGAGCATTCAAATAAGTATTCATAAGTTATTTAGGCCTGTAATTTTTTAATTTGTATTATCTTTCCCAAGTTTTGGTATCAATGTTATACTTCATGCAAATAATTAGGGGAAAAAATTGAGGCAAATTTACTCCCTAGATTTCTCTTTTATCTTTGTAGAATACTCAATATTGTATTGAAATATATTGGACTTTCCTGAATTGCCTCTTTATATCTGAAGTATATCTTATTTATTCTCTCATTCCTTGTCTGGCTATTCTAGCTTTAAGTTTTTATTCTGCATAATATCTAGTCTCTCTTATGATACTAATTAGAATCATATAATTTCCCTTTTCACAAAATTACCTATTTCTTCTGGGTTTTCTTGTTCTATTTATTCATCTTGATCTTTGTCTTATATTTGGAGATCCTTAATAGTCATTCACATTTATGAAAAGGAGACTATGTTGCTTGACAAGGAAAGCTGATCTTATTTCTTCTGATGCTGGTTGGTTTATATCTCTGGGCTACCATTCCCCCACTACTCTAGAAATATGGACAAAGGAATAACCCACACCCTTCACTTTAAGTGCTTGGGTGTTGCTCCAATAGGCTTGCTGGGCCTTCTGAGGGACCTCCATAAGGAGAGTTTCACACTAGGATTGTGACTCCAGGCTAGTTTGATTATAGAGCCTTATCAGTAGAAACTTTAATATTTCAACACGACTTCAACATATGAATATTTATGCAATTTTAAATTACATGTACAACTGTACTAGGTTATTAGGCACATGAAAATACATAAATAGAAATTGTAAATGGATCTGCCAAAGATTCAGTAAATATGATAATTTTAAAAATGTATTTATAATGGTACAAAAGTATTTTTCTTTGCTACCTATAATAAATGATCACAGCAAAGAAGCTTAAATGTGTAAGTCTGACATGATTATTATTATGCTCCCCTGGTGAAAAGTGCTGGCTTTGCTATCTTCTTGTGGTGGATCTTCCTTTTTGATTAGTGTTATCATTGATCTGTGGTTCCTTTGAAGGAAATATTTGAAGACACTTGTACATTTTATGAGGGTTGTATGAACTTTAACTAGATAAGATAATCCATATATCCATTCAACAAACCAACAGTAAATTGCAATAGGCCACAATTTCTGAAAGTGAATAACTGAGTGAGGGCACTAAAGACTTTTGCTGTCCTTATTCCCAAATTTTCTTCAGGAGTCCTTGTGTAGCACCCATGACCCCTGACTGTCAGAAATTGAGGATCCTTGGTTCAATACACATGGCAAATATTAGTAGAGCTTAATTTTTTTTATTTTCATAGAAGAGGATATAAATATTTGGAATATAATAGAAATAGAAATAGAATAGAATAAATAGAAATAGAAATATTAGGAATTCCTAATATTTCCCACCACAGGCTGGTGGATTGCCTTGAATTTCACCTGGGATGCATGTTTTCCTCTTTGGAGACCAGAGCTCTAAGATGCTGACACCACCATGAGGAGCCCTAGTGTCCTCAAGCAAGTTATTAAATTTCCTTTCACCATTGATCAAAGTCTGTTTCTTCTCCCTCTACCTGTTCCCCTCTTCCCATTCACACACTAAGCAAGATTCAGTCACAAACATTCTTTAGGAAATGACTAACAACGTGGGGCTGGCACTCTCCAGTTTTTTCACAGACTTCACTACTCTTTACTGTCCAAGGATTATTCACATGTTTGCATTTCCTACCCCTGCTTCCAAGTTCAGTTCATCTGGTTTTAACCAGGTGGCAAACATCATTGTTTCCATGTGCTCACAGATCCGATTATTTATTCATTTATTCAGCAAACACTGATTGAGCAAATGCTATATGTTGGTTCATTCTAAGCATAAGGTAATGAACCAAAGTCTCTGCTCTTACAGAGCTTACATTCTAGATGGGAAAGAAGGTGATGGAGGTGTGGGTGGTAAAAGGAAAAATTAAGAGAGAAAAAAGAAAGAGTGATAGTAGAGGGGTTCTTCTAAATCAGTTGGCAAAAAGGCCTTTCTGAGAGGTGACATTTGAGCAGAGACTGAGAGAAGTAAGGTATTGAGTTATGTGAGTATCTTGGGGAAAACGTTCCGGGCAGGGGGAGCAGCAAGTGCAGTATCCCTGAAATGGGAATATGCCTGATGTGTCTCAGGAGCATCAAGGAGGCCAGTATGACTGAGGCAGAGTAGTCAGAGTGAGTGCTGGAAGAAATGCCATCCAAGAGGCTGACTGTTTAAGGGAAGAGATCCCATAAAGTCTTGAACACAATGGTAGAAAGTTTGTATTTTTTGGTGACTGACATGGAAAGTCATTCTGAAGGTCTTCAGCCAAAAAGTTGATATGGTCAACTTACTTTCTAAAAAGTTCACTCTGATTGCTCTGCAGAAAAGTACACTTTGGGGCAAGGATGGAAAAAGGAAACCAATTACCATATTTTTTCAACTCGAAGACACATTCTTTTCACATTTTAACTTCTCTAAAATCAATGTATGTCTTCAGTTGAAGACTCACAATCTGTCATGGCCAGTGGTACAGATCGCATAGTTGAGCTTTCCCAAACACACACAGATATTGAAAGTGTCTACATCAATACCTCCCAAACAAGTGTCAACAGCTTTTAAGAAAAACCTGACAGCACAAGCCATAGAAAGCAAAGGGTTGAGAGAAAGGGGAGTGAACAAGATGAATGAGAGGTGCTTAACATTCTCAAGCAAGAATAAAAAGTGGACTGGCTCAACTGGATTTTTGCAGAAATCGACAAGCTGATTTTAAAATTCATATGAAAATCCCAAAAGACCCAGAATAGGCAAAACAATCTTTAAAAAGAACAGTTGGAGGAATTATATCTCCTGATTTAAAAAACTTATTACAATGTTAGCATCATAAGTTTTGAAAGTAAGTGGCATTGGAATAAGAGTAGACAGATCAATGGAAGAGAACTGAGATACACCCCACCCTCCACAAAATCTCTACATTTACAGTCTATTGATTTTTCAACAAAGATGTCAAGAAAATTCAATGAAAAAGAATAGTTTTTTTCAACAAATGGTGCTGGGAAAATTTTGTATTACATTAAAAAAAAGATAAATGTAGAGCCCTTCCTGACACTATATACAAAAATCAAAAGAATCAGATCTGAATGTAGGAGCTAAAACTCTAAAATTCTTAGAAGATATAGGAGAAAGTTTTCATGATCTTGGGTTATGCAATGTTTCCTTAGGTATGACACCAAAAGTACAAGCAACTATATTAAAAGTAGATAAATTGGCTTTCACCAAAATGGAAACTTTCATGCTATGAATGTTACCACCAGTAAGGTAAAGAAACAACCCTTGGACTGGCAGAAAATGTTTGCTAATCACATAGTTGATTAAGGACTTGTGTTCAGGATATTTATTATTAAGGTTTATTTTTCATTCTGGTATAGTTAACATACAGGGTTATACTAGTTTTTCAGGTATACAGTATAGTGATTCAACAATTCTACACATTACTCAGTGCTCATCATCATTAAGTGTACTCTTTAATCCTTGTCACCTATTTGATCCCTCCACCCACACACCTCTCCTCTGGTAATCATCAGTGTGTTCTCCATAGTCTGTTAAATGTTTTTTTCTTGATTTGTTTCTCTCTTTCTCTCTTTTTTTTTTCCTTTGCTTTTTTGTTTCTGAGTAGGGGCACATGGGTGGCTCAGTCAGTTAAGCATCTGCCTTCAGCTCAGGTCATGATCCCAGAATCCTGGGATGGGCCTGACATTAGGCTCCCTGCTCAGTGGGGAGTCTGCTTCTCCTTCTCTCTCTGCTCCTCTCTTCCCCCACTTGAGCTATGTCTCAAATAAATAAATAAAATCATTTTTTAAAAATTCCACAAATGGAGGCACCTGGGTGGCTCAGTCAACTGGGCATCTGCCTTTGATTCAAGTCATGATCCTGGGATCAAGCCCCACATGGGGATCCCTGCTCTGTGGGGGCCTGCTTCTCCCTCTCCTTCTGCTGCTCCTCCTGTTTGTGCTCTTTTGCTCACTCTCTCTCTCTCTCAAATAAATAAATAAATAAATNTTCTCCCTCTCCTTCTGCTGCTCCTCCTGTTTGTGCTCTTTTGCTCACTCTCTCTCTCTCTCTCAAATAAATAAATAAATAAACAAATAAATAAATAAATCTTTAAAATAAATAAAAACTCCACATATGTGTAAAATCGTATGGTATTTGTCTTTGTCTGACTAACTTATTTCACTTAGCATTATACCCTCTGGCTCCATCATTGTCATTACAAATGGCAAGATCTCATTCTTTTTTGTGACTGAATAATATTCCATTGTGTATATACCACATCTTCTTTATCCATTCATTCATCAATAGACACTTGGGTTGCTTCCATAATTTGGCTATTATAAATAGTGCTGCAATAAACACAGGGTGTGTGTATCCCTTTGAACTAGTGTTTTTGTATTCTTTGGGTAAATACCTAGTAGTGTCATTGCTGGATCATAAGGTAGTTCTATTTTTAATTTTTTGAGGAATCTCCCTACTGTTTTCCAGAGTGGCTGTACCAGTTTGCATTCTCACCAACAGTGCAACAGGATTCCTTTTTTCCCACATCCTCACCAATACATGTCATTTCTTGTGTTGTTGATTTTAGCCATTCTGACAGGTGTGAGGTGATTCATTGTTGTTTTGATTTGCATTTCCCTGATGGTAATGATGATGAACACCTTTTCATGTGTCCATTGGTCATCTGTATGACTTCTCGGAGAAATATCTGTTCCTATCTTCTGCCCACACTTTTTTTAAAGATTTAATTAATTTATTTGTCAGTCTTCTGCCCACTTTTTAATTGCATTATTTATTTTTGGGGTGTTGAGTTTTATAAGTTCTTTACGTATTTTGGATACTAACCCTTAATCAGATATGTCATTTGTAACTATCTCATTAATTGTTTCCTTCACTGTGCAAAAGCTTTTTATTTTCATACAGTCCCAATACTTTATTTTAGCTTTTGTTTCCCTTGCCTCAGGAGACATATCTAGAAAGAAGTTGCTGTGGCCTATGTCAAAGAAGTTGCTGCCTGTGTTCTCTTTTAGGATTTTTATCATTTCAGGTCTCACATTCAGTTCTTTAATTAATTTATTTTGAATTTATTTTTGTGTATCATGTAAAGAAGTGATCCATTTCTTTCTTTTGCATGTTGTTATCCAGTTTTCCCAACAGCATTTGTTGAAGGGACTTCTTCCCATTAGATATTATTTCCTATTTTGTCAAAGATTAATTGACCATATAATTGTGGGTTTATTTCTCAGTTTTCTATTCTGTTCCATTGATCTATGTGTCTGTTTTTTGTGCTAGTGCCATAGTGTTTTGACTACCACAACTCTATAATATAACCTGAAGTCCAGAATTGTGGTGCCTCCAAGTTTGGGCTTCATTTTCAATGTTTCTTTGGCTATTCAGGGTCTTTTGCAGTTTCATACAAATTTTAGGATTGTTCTAGTTCTGCAAAAAATGCTGGTGGTACTTTGATAGGGGTTGTATTAAATGTGCAGATTGCTTTGGGTAGTTTAGACATGTTAACAATATTTGTTCTTCCAATCTATGAGCATGGAGTGTTTTTCCATTTCTTTGTGTCGTCCTCAATTTCTTACATCAGTGTTTTATTGTTTTCAGAGTACATGTCTTTCACCTCCTTGGTTAGGTTAATTCCTGTGTATCTTATTATTTTTGGTGCAATTGTAAATGGGATTGTTCTCTTAATTTCTTTTTTTGCTGCTTCATTATTACTGTATAAAAATGAAACAGATTTCTGTACACTGATTTTGTATCCTGCAATTTTATTGAATTTGAGTATCAGTGTTAGCAGGTTTTTGGTGGAGTCTTTCAGATTCTCCATATAGAGTATTATGTCATCTGCAAGTAGTGAAAGTTTTACTTCTTCCTTACTGATTTGGATGCCTTCTATTTCTTTTTGTTTTCTGTTTGCTGTGTCTAGGACTTCCAGTTTTATGTTGAATAAAAATGATAAGAGTCTTGTTCCTGACCTTAGGGGAAAGGCTCTCAGTTTTTCCCCACTAAGGATGATGTTAGCTGTGGGTTTTTCACAGATGGCCTTTATCATGTTGAGTTATGTTCTCTCTAAACCTACTTTGTTGAGGGCTTTTATCATGAATGGATGTTAAACTTTGTCAAATGTTTTTTCTACATCTGTTGAAATGATCATATGGTTCTTATCCTTTCTCTTATTGATGTGATGTATCACTTTGATTGAAGTATGAGTACTGAAGTACCCTTGCAACACAGCCCCCTTGCAACCCAGGAATAAATCCCACTTGATCATGAATGATTTGTGTGTGTGTGAATGATTTTTTTTAATGTATTGTTGGATTCAGCTTGCTAGTATTTTGTTGCATATTTTTGAATCCATGTTCATCAGGGATATTGGCGTGTAGTTCTCTTTTTTAGTGGTGTTTTTATTTGGTTTTGGTATCAGGAATGCTGGCCTTATAGAATGAATTTGGAAGTTTTTGTACCTTTCTAATTTTTTGGAAAAGTTTGAGAAGAATAGGTATAAACTCTTCTTTAAATGTTAGAATTCCCCTGAGAAATCATCTGGTCCTGAACTTTTGTTTGTTTAGATTTTTTGATTACTGATTTCAATTTTGATTACTGATTTCAATATTGATTTTTTTCAAAGTCCTGATTTCACTGATCTATTCTATTGGGGTTTTTTTTTCTTTTTTCTTTTTTCTTTTTTTGCTCTGTATGTATTTTTGCTCTAATCTTTATTATTTCCTTCCTTCTGCTGGTTTTAGATTTTGTTTGTTCTTTTTCTAGCTCCTTTAAGGTGTAAAGTTAGGTTGTTTATTTGAGATTTTTCTTGCTTTTTGAGTGAGGTCTGTATTGCCACAAACTTTCCTCTTAGAACCTCTTTTGCAGCACCTGAGAGGTTTTGGACTATTGTGTTCTCATTTTCATTTGTTTCCATGTATTTTTCTCCTTTTATTTCCTGATTGACCTATTCATTGTTTAGTAGCATGTTATCTAACCTCCATGTATTTGTGATCTTTCCAGATTTTTTCTTATGGTTCACTTCTAATTTCATAGTGTTCCGGCCAGAAAAGATAAATGGTATGATTTTGATCTGCTTGAATCTGGTGAGGCTTGTTTTGTGGGCTAATATGTGATCTATTCTGGAGAAGTTACATGTGCACTTGAAAATAATATGCATTCTGCTGTTTTAGGGTGGAATGTACTGAATGTATCTGTTAAACCCATCTCTTCCAGTGTGTCATTTTATGTATAGAGTAACTCCTATATTGGGTGCTTAAATATCTACAATTGTTATATCTTCTTGTTGTTGTTATGTATCTTCTTCTTCTTTATTATTAATTATATAGTGTTCTTCTTTTTCTGTTGTTAGTCTTTGTGTTAAAGTCTATTTTGTCCGATATAAGTACTGCTACTCTGGATTTCTTTTGACATCTGTATAATACGTTTCTCCATCCCATTACTTTCTTTTTCTTTTTTTCTTTTTCTTTTTCTTTTTTCTTTTCCTTTCTTTCTTTCTTTTATTTTATTTTTTCAGTGATTCATTGTTTATGCACCACACCCAGTGCTCCATGCAATACGTGCCCTCCTTAATACCCACCACCAGGCTCACCCTTCCTCCCTCCCCCTCCCTTCTAACACCTTCAGTTTGTTTCTCAGAGTCCACAGTCTCTCATGGTTCATCTCCCCTTCTGATTTACCCCAATTCACTTTTCCTTCCCTTCCCCTAGAGTCCTCCATTTTGTTCCTTATGTTCCACAAGTAAGTAAAACCATACGATAATTGACTTTCTCTGCAGGTTTCAATCTACAGGTTTAAGTGAGGTTTAAGTAGGTTTAAGTGAGTCCTTTGTAGGCAGCTTATGGATGGGTCTTGTCTTCTTATCCATTCTGTCACCCTGTGTCTTTTGATTGGAATGTTTAGTTCATTTGCAAAGTAATTATTGATAAGATAGATATTTACTGTCACTTTATTACTTGCTCTGTGGTTGTTTCTGAACATTTTCTTTGATCCTTTCTTGTCTTTCTTTCATGGTTTGCTGGGTTTTGTTAGTGATATATTTGGATTTCTTTCTCTTTGTACTTTGTATATTCGTTAATGGTTTTTGATTTGTGGTTACCATTAGGTTTGACATATAACATCTTCTGTGTATAGCAGTCTATATTTTTTAAAAGATTTATTTTATTTATTTATTTGAGAGAAAGAGAGAGGAGAGAGAGCTGGGGGAGTGACAGAGGAAGAGGATTTCAAGCAAACACTGCACTGAGCCCAATGCAGGGCTTGATTTCATGACCTGAGTCAAAATCAAGACTTGGACATTTAACTGACTGAGCCACCCAGGCACCCCTATAGCAGTCTATATTAGGTTGGTGATCATTTAAGTTTGAATCCATTCTTTACTCCTCTCCATGTCTTAGGTATATGGTGTTATATTTTACATCCTTTTACTTTGTGAGTTCCTTGATGGATTTTTTTACAGAAATATTCATTTTTACTGCTTTTGTGTTTTCTACCTTCATACTGTCACTTTTGACCTCTTCTTTCCACTCAAAAATTCCCCTTTAATATTGCTTGCAGAGCTAGTTTAGTAGTCATGAATCCCTTTAACTTTTGTTTGTCTGGGAGACTCTTTATGTCTCCTTCTATTCTGAATGATAGTCTTGCTGGATAGAGTATTCTTGGCTGCAGATTTTTCCCATTCAGCACTTTTTATCATGTCATTGCTTTCTGGGTTGGAAAGTTTCTGCTGAAAATCTGGTGACAGCCTTATGAAGTTCCCTTTGTATGTAACTGTCTTTGGTCTCACTGATTTTCTTTTTATTGTTATGTTATGTTAGTCACCATATAGTACTTCATTACTTTTTGATGTAGTGTTCCATGATTCTTGTTTGCTTATAACACCCAGTGCTCCATGCAATATGTGCCCTCCTTAAAATCCATCACTGGGCTTACCCATTCCCCCACCCCCCTAAAACCTTAAGTTCTTTTCCCAGAGTCCATAGTTTCTCATGGTTCATCTCCCCCTCTGATTTCCCCCCTCCATTTGTCCCATCCTTCTCCTAATATCCTCCATGTTATTCCTTATGTTCCACAAGTAAGTGAAACCATATGATAATTAACATTCTGTTTGACTTATTTCACTCAGCATAATCTCCTCCAGTCCCATCCATGTTGATGTAAAAGCTGGGTGTTCATCCTTTCTGATGCCTGAATAATATTCCATTGTATATATGGACCACATCTTCTTTATCCATTCATCTGTTGAAAGACATCTTGGCTCTTTCCACAGTTTGGCTATTGTGGATATTGCTGCTATGAACATTGGGGTGCATATGGCCCTTCTTTTCTCTACATCTGTACCTTTGGGGTAGTTACCCAGTAGTGCAATTGCTGGATTGTAGCGTAGTTCTATTTTTAATTTTTTGAGAATCCTCCATACTGTTTTCCAAAGTGGCTGTACCAACTTGCATTCCCACCAACAGTGTAAGAGGGTTCCCCTTTTTCCACAACCTCTCCAACATTTGTTGCTTCCTGCCTTGTCATTTTCTGTCATTCTAACTGGTATATGATGGTATCTCAATGTGGTTTTGATTTGAATTTCCCTGATGGCCAATGATCTTGAACATGTCTTCATGTGTCTGTTATCCATTTATATGTCTTCTCTGAAGAAGTGTCTGCTCCTGTCTTCTGTCCATTTTTTGATTTGATTATTTGTTTTTTGGGTGTTGAGTTTGAGGGGTTCTTTATAGATTCTGGATATCAGCCCTTTGTAGTGCCATTTGTGAATATCTTCTCCCATTCTGTGGGTTGCCTCTTTGTTTTGTTGACTGTTTCCTTTGCTGTATAGAAGCTTTTTATCTTGATGAAGTCCCAGAATTTCATTTTCACTTTTGTTTCCTTTGCCTTTGGAGATGTGTCTTGAAAGAATTTGCTGTGGCCAATGTCAAAGAGGTTACTACCTATGTTCTCCTCTAGGATTTTGATAGATTCCTGCCTCACATTGAGGTTTTTCATCCATTTTGAGTTTATTTTTGTGTATGGTGTGAGAGAATGGTCAAGTTTCATTTTTCTATACAGAGCTGTCCAATTTTCCCAATACCATTTATTGAAGAGACTGTCTTTTTTCCACTGGATATTTTTTCATGCTTTGTTGAAGATTACTTGACCATATAGTTGAGGGTCCATATCTGAACTGTCTACTCTGTTCCATTGGTCTATGTGTCTGTTTTTATGCCAGTACCATGCTGTCTTGGTGATCACAGCTTTGTAGTAAAGCTTGAAATCAGGCAATGTGATGCCCCCAGCTTTGTTTTTCTTTTTCAACATTTCCGTAGCAGTTTGGGGTCTTTTCTGGTTCCATACAAATTTTAGGATTGTTTGTTCCAGCACTTTGAAAAATGCTGGTGGAGTTTTGATCGGGAAGGCATTGAAAGTATAGATTGCTCTGGGCAGTACAGACATTTTAACAATGTTTAGTCTTCCAATCCATGAGCATGGAATATTTTTCCATCTTTTTGTGTCTTCTTAATTTCTTTCATGAGTGTTCTGTAGTTCCAGGAGTATAGATCCTTTACCTCTTTGGTTAAGTTTATTCCAAGGAATCCTATGGGTCTTGGTGCTATTATAAATGGAACCAATTCTCTAATTTCTCCTTCTACAGTTTCATTGTTAGTGTATAAGAAACCAACTGATTTTTGTGCATTGATTTTGTATCCTGTCACCATACTGAATTGCTGTATGAGTTCTGGTAATTTGGGGGTGGAGTCTTTTGGGTTTTCCACATAAAGGATCATGTCATCTGCATTATTTATTTATTTATTTATTTATTTATTTATTTACTTGACAGNTCCACATAAAGGATCATGTCATCTGCATTATTTATTTATTTATTTATTTATTTATTTATTTACTTGACAGAGAGAGAGATACCACAAGCAGGTGGAGTAACAGGCAGAGGGAAGGGGAGAAGCAGGCTCTCTGCTGAGTAAGGAGCCTGATGTGGAGCTCAATCCCAGGACCCTAGGATCTTGACCTGAGCTGAAGACAATTGCTTAACCAACTGAGCCACCCAGGCACCCCATGTCATCTGACATCTTGCTTATATCCATATCCATTATTTCTGTGGCAGAGGTCACAGTCTCTGAATCTTTCCTGTGTTGGGGGTTCCTCCTCATAGTCATTCTGTTGAGGGGTGGTTGAGGGAATGTACAGAGCCCAAACTATTGACCACAACCCAAAAAAAGATGCACCTGTTTTATAGGGACCTTAGGGTTGTTGGTCTCTTGTTCTTTCAGCTTGTCATCTGGGGGAGGGGCCTGGTGCACTGTTACTCAGGTAACCCTCTTTGGGCAGAGTGGCCCTGACCCCTGGGGGAGGTGGGCTCAGTGGAAACAGGTTTGGGGGGGCTTTTGTTCTCTGGCAGTTTTCCCTGGCAGCTTTCTGTGTCTCGAGAGTCAGAGCAGAATGACTATATCCACACCTCTGTCTCAGAACAGAGAGATCATAGTCTGTACTCCAGAGAGCCCTCCAGGCCACACTAACCCTATTTCTGTCTGTGCTGCTAAGAACCACAGCGTCCTGGGTTGTGCACCCCACAGCAGCACTCCCAGCCTTCACTTCCAGGTCCAGGCATGTTTCTGCCCTTTGTGCTTCTAAAACCACCAGCCACCCCCAGTTCACATGCACACCCCCGTAGCTCCAGGTTTCAGTCTGGGGGGCTGTCCTAAAGTCCTTTCCCTCCCACTACCAGTCTGCAAGTCTGTGCCCAGTCCCCAGTGTGGGAGGCTTTTGCACTCCGGTGGTGCAGGATCACAGGGGTTCCCTCCCCCTTCCATTTATCTTCCAAGATCTGACCACAGAATCACAGCTCCTGCTTCATACCTCAAGCCAACCACTGTAGATATTCTGTTGGTGTAGATCTGGATACATCTTCTTACATTTCAGGATGATTTTGTGGGTGTTCAGAGTGGTCTGGTAGATAACCAGCTCAATTCAGGGGACCAGTTGAAATAGGGTTTCCTACTCCTCTGCCATCTTGCCTCTGTCTTACTGATTTAAAAAAATTTTTTTTAGAGAGAGAGAAGGGGCAGGGGAAGAAGAGAGAGAATCACAAATATACTCTGTGCTGAGTGAGAGCCTGACATCGGGCTCAATCCCACGATCCTGAGATCATGACATGTGTTGAAATCAAGAGTCAGACCCTCAATTGACTGAGCCACACAGGTGCCCCTTGTGTTACTGTTTTTAATACTTTTCTTTACCACTATATTTTGCCATTTTAATTATAATATGTCTTGGTGTGGATCTGCTTTTGTTCATTTTGTTGGGGATTCTCTTTGCCTCCTGGATCTGGATGTCTGTTTCCTTCCCCAGATTAGGAAAGTTCTCCGTTATTATTTCTTCAAATAAGTTATCTGTCCCCTTCTCTCTCTTCTTCACCTGAGACTCTTATAACATCATTACATTTGATGGAGTCAATGATTTCCCTAAGTCTATTCTCATTTTGCATAATTATTTTTTCTCTCCTTTTTTCAGCTTGATTACTTTCCATTACTTTGGCTTCTAGGTCATTAATCTGTTCCTCTGCTTCTTCCAGCCTACTATTCACTCCATCCAGCATACTTCTCATTTCATTTGTTGAGGCTTTGATCTCTGCTATTTTATTCCTTATCTCTGTGTTAAGGGTCTCACTGATATGCTCCACTCTTTTCTCAAGTCCAGTGTATATCTTTATGATCATTACTTTAAATTCTCTATCTGGCATATTACTTATATCCATTTCATGTATGTCTCTTGCTGTGCTCTGGTCCTGTCTTTCATTTGGGACATATTCCTCATCTCCGCATTTTGTCTAAAACTCTGTCTGTTCCTGTGTGTTAGAAACATCAGCTATGTCTCCTGCTCTGGAAGGTAATGGCTTTATGAAGAAAAGGTGCTGTAGTGCACTGCAGTGCAGTGTTCCCTGTTCCCCAGGATCTGGTGCATCAGGGATTGTTTCCTATGTGTGTTCTGTATGCCCTGATGTTGAGTCCTGGGTGCCACTTCCTTCAGCCCTGTCATCTGAGGAGAATCTCTTTGCCCTTTGTGGGCAATGTTTGGTCCCAGTTGAGTGGGGCACATTTTAAGAAGGTGTGCACTGGTCTGCTTGCAAAATGAGACCCACCACTGCTGCCATTGGAACTGAGATTTCACAAAAGGTGCAGATCAAGAGAGAAAGTATTGGTACTATTCGTGCTGGTCTTCTGGTGGAGGGGCCCACAGCACTAGGCCTGAGGCCAGCATGACTGAAAAGTGTGGACCTGATGAAGCACAGGGAAGTGGGGCTTGGTGTAAGCAAGTTAGGTAGTGAGTGTTGGAACTGTGTTTATTCCTGCAAGCGGCCATGTGTTTATCCTGTGGCATAAGGGAGGGAAATGCTGTCTGTCAGCTCCTTTGTTCCTAGAGGGGTCTCCCTATGATCCCTGCCTCTCCAAGACATGCTCTGAGATGAGTAAATCACTTCCCCTACTCTCTTCTCCTGATGTTTTTCAGACTGCTGCTTCCATGCTGTATCTCCACTGTCTGTTTGTCTTTCTCTCTCTTTAAGGAGGGGGACTCAGTTTCTTCTTGCCCTCTTGACTCTCCTGAAGCTGAGCCTGTTGATTTTTAAAATTTCAGACTTTTAATTTAATTTTTAAATTTCCTGCTGGTTGTAAGAACTCATGAGATTTGGCCCCTCTCACTTTTAAAGCCAAATGTTATGGAGAGTCACCTTTCCCATGTGGGATCCCTGGTTTGATATTCTGTTTTTTGCCCTTCTCTGCACACCAACTCTCTCCCCCACCATGGATGGCCACAGTCCATTTTGTTCCCAAATTGTGTCCTTCCCTTCCTGCCTTTTTCATTGGGGCCTCTTCCCTACTCTTAGTTGTGGAGTTTGTTCTGCCAGTCTTCAGGTCATTTTCTGGGTTATTTAAACTTATGTGAGTGTTATCTAGTTGTGTCTGGGATAAGATGAGCTTAGGGTCCTCTTATTTGCCACCTTCCCAGGCTTTGTGTCTAGATTTTTTTTTAAATATGCTCTACACCCAGTGTGGAGCCCAATGAAGGGCTTGAATTCAAGATCAACACCTGAGATCAGAAGTCAGATACTTAACCAACTGAGCCACCCAGGAACACCTCTTTCCAGAATATTTTAAGAACTCTTACAAGTCAATAGTAAAAAGATAAACAATTCAATTAAAAATAAGCAAAAGATCTCTTCTTTCCCCCAAAGAAATGGGGAAATGGCCAATAATCATGCAAAAAGATGTTCAATATCATTTGTTATCAGGGAAATTCAAATCACAACCACAATGAGATATTACTTCATAACCATTGAGATTACTATAATCAAAAGAACTGATAAGAACTGTTGACTTGGATGTGGAGAAATCAGAACCCTCATAAACGGCTAGTAAGAATACACAATGGTACAACCACTTTAACAGTCTGGCAGTTCCTCAAAATACTAAATATAGAATTACCATTTGACCCAGCAATTCCATCCCTAAATGTATGTCAAAGAGAAATGAGACTCAGCTCGGTGACACCTTGGGCCATGATCCAAAGCACAGTCGGGCCGCTGCTCTGGGAGCGGGGACCCCACGGGCGGCAGACCCGGAGAGACTCACCTTCCTCCTCCGGGAGCAGGGGAGTGGGAGCGGCTGCAGGATCTGCCGGGTTCGGAGATTCTAAACGGGGCCGCGCCAGAGACAGAGACGCTCGGTCACAGGCCGGGTGAGCTCAGAGCGCGGCCGGAGACCAGGAGACGGGAGGGACTGCTTTTCTCTGAGGCGCGCTGAGGACTGAGGCCCCAGGCTCTCGGCTCCTCCGGGTCAGAGACTGGGAGCCGCCATTTTCAGTCCCGTCCTCCAACGAGGTACGGAAAGCGTCCAGGGAACAAAAGCTCCCGAGAGTGAACCTGAGCTGATTACTTAGCCTGGCCCGTGGCGAGGGCGGTGGGAATCCGCCTCAGGCAGAGACACTTGAGAATCACAGCAACAGGCCCCTCCCCCAGAAGACCAGAAAAAAAAAAAATCCAGCCAAAGTCAACTTCAAGATTGCTGAAAATTGNATCACAGCAACAGGCCCCTCCCCCAGAAGACCAGAAAAAAAAAAAAATCCAGCCAAAGTCAACTTCAAGATTGCTGAAAATTATTGCTGAGAATCCAGAGCTAGGGGAAAGCAACGCAGAGAATTCATGACTTTTTCCCCATGATTCTTCAGTCATTCAAAGTTAAATTCTTTGAATTTTTTTCTTTGAATTTTTTTCTTACTTTTTTCTTTTAAATTTTTTCCTTTTTCTTATTTTAATGTTTTTAACTATTATATCTTATCAACACTTCTTTTTTTTTAAAGATTTTATTTATTTATTTCACAGAGGGAGAGAGATCACAGGGAGGCAGAGAGGCAGGCAG